>JAQQZT010000011.1:11218228-11230113 GCA_030068275.1 Clarias platycephalus | reverse complement strand
AAATATTTGCAACTTCCTTGACCTATAGTTTCTTTTTAGCCTGAATTAGATTTAATTACATCAGACGAATATCTATTTCCTGTTTATTTTTAGTACTGTATGATCATTACATATTAAAAAAAATAAAATAAAAATAGGCAATAATAAAAAATGCATTTCTCTAGGGAAAGGTTATATCGCAAGAAATATCGTTATCGCAATATTCAACAATATCGCATATCGCATATTTTCCTAATATTGTGCAGCCCTAGAATGAATTGTGTTTTTTAGAAAAGAAATTTGTTATTTTTTTATTTTTTTTATTTTTTAAGAACAAGCAGTGAATAAATAGTGTTAGTGAATTAAGTATTGAATACCTATTTTTTAGTTAGTTTATTGTTTTTTAGGTTATTGTTCTGACATAAAATAAGGGTACTCATATGGTGAAAAAGGTAACCCATTCTGTGTATTACACAAGTGCCTTCATTGATGGATCATCTTTAGCATTTACAATAATATTGGAGCCTTATTAAAATGTTTTTTGTTTTTTTTTTTGCATTTGAAGCTAAAGTCATGGTGAGAGGAAATGCAAGTACAGTATAAAAATGCTCTGCCATGTTGCTTATTAGGCAGAAAAGGTTTTTGATTTGACATTTCATCCCTTTGTGTAAAAAATGTAAAGACCTTTATTTTCGTTGAGGTATCCCTGCATGTCTAATACACTTACCTGTCTGTATATTTGCAAACTAGACATGCAGTAATTTTATAGGAATTGTTTAAAGTAAATCGAGTTTTTGTAACTTTTCATATTCTGATAAGAATTTTCTTCTTAGCAGTGTTGATAAATATGTGGGGCCAGGATTAGCTCACTGGTGAAGATGTCAGATTACAGATCAGAATAAGATAGCTTCCAGGCTACCACTGTTAGGCCCTTGAGCAAACTGCTCAGATGTCTCTTTGGATAAGGCCATCTGCCAAATGTCGTACATGTGAATGTCTAATTATTATGAGACTAACTGTGACCAAAAAAACTTTATTTGGCTTTAAAATTACCTTTATATACACTACCGTTCAAAAGTTTGGGGTCACTTGTGATTTATTTTCTACATTCTACAACAATACTGGGGATTTCAAAACTATAAAATAACACATATGGAATTAGGTAATTATGTAACAACAACATTTCTTTATTTATATATATATATATATATATATATATATGTGTGTGTGTGTGTATATGTGCTTTGTTCTTAAGCAGCTTCCTGATTCGTTGGGGTTGATTCCCACCTTGGGTCTGTGTATGTTCTCCCCGTACTTGGTGGGTTTCTTCTGGGTGCTCAGGTTTTCTCCCACAGTCCAAAGACATGCAGATTGGGCTAACTGCCGTTCTCAAATTGCCTGTAGTTTGTAAATGTGTGAAAGAAAGTTAACCGGAAGTCTTAACATGGTCGTACAAAATAGTACAACGAAAAAAGTACAATGGTCATCATTGGCCTCCATGGTCCCTGGTTGGACTACAGAAGTTGATGGATGAATGGATAAAGCTTGCTTATATATATAATGTACAGTATAACTGTACAATATTTTGGGGCAAATATCATGTAGTTAAAAAACAAAACTAGACCTCAAATACATTCCCATAAACTTTCATGAATGTAACTTTGCAAAGTTCTCATAAAACTGTCTTAAACAGTCAGCCCTGTAGCTGTATTTAGCTAATTTGACCCATGGTTTATCTTTACCAGATTTTCCTTTAACCATCCTTTATTAGTTGTAATGTTGTTTGGAAACAATATAAGTAACATGCCTTTAATTGCTGATGTGCATCTGCTCTTATTTACTGCAGAGCTCTGAGGGTAGTAGGAGGAAGAGGAGACGGGTACTAAAATCCCACACGTTTCTTGATGATGAAGGCTGCATCGGTAAGTAACAGTTAATATAGGTGGAAGTTCACAGATCATGTGAAACACACACACGCGTACTGTAAATGTTCATTTTCATTTGTAATTTAATTTCAAAAGTCAAACTTCCATATATCGGAGATATATCCTTAAAATATTTCAAACCTTTTTTGGTTTTAATTTGGATTACAGCCTACAAAAAAAAATCCAGCAACTTAAAATCTAAGTGCAAAAAGTACAATACAAATATTCTGAAAAACTTGTGTCCATAAACACTACGTTTGAGAAAGCACAGATTTCTGTATCTGTAGGTGGCATTACATGGAGGAGATCAGCCTGTGGCTCAACTAATGAGGTGTTCTTGAAAACCAGGTTGCTTTGATGGCAGCCTTCAACTTATATTGTTGGGTCAGTTGGTTCCCATCTTCCTCTTGACAACACCACATAGATTCTTTATGGGGTTCAGGTTAAACATGTTTGCTGACCAATGAATCACTGTAATATCATGGTCAGCAACCTAGTTAATAGTAGTAGTTTTGACTTTGTGAGCAGGTGCTGAGTCTTGCTGAAGAAGGAAATCAGCATCTCCATAAAGCTTGTCAGCAGACAGAAGAATTAGTTATTCTAAATTCTCCTGGTAGACAGCTGCATTGAATTTGTACTTAATAAAACACAGTGGACCAACACCAAGTAAATAACATGGCACCCCAAATCATCACTTGCTGTGGAAACGTCACACTGGAATTCAAGAAACTTGGAACTCAAGAAACTGTGACTGTTCACTCTTTTCCTCCAGACTCTGAAAAGAGGACTTTGGACCACTGAGCATTGGTCCAGTACTCTTGACTCCTCAGCCCAAGTACGATGCTTCTGACATTGTCTCTGGATCAGGAGTGGCTTGATACTAGCAATGCAGTGTTAGCCCATGTCCCGAAGACATCTGTGGCATTTAATGCATTGACTCCAGTCTCACTCAATTCCGTGTGAAGCACTCCCAAGTTCTTGAATTGGCTTTGATTGACAAGCTTCTTAAAGCTTTGGTTATTCCTGTTGTTTTTCCTTCTTCACTTTTCATTTCCTTCTTATAAATATATGCTTCAGTGCAGCAGCTTCTGTAGTGTAGTTAACCTCTTTATGGAGGGTGTCGTTCATCGTCTTCTGGATAACTGTCAAGTCACCAGTCTTCCGCATGTGCATGCTGAACTAGACTAGAATTGACTGAACTAGAATGGTATTTAACTCCAACTCGAAGTGGAATATATTCGAGATGCCTTGACATTTTTGCTTGCCATAATAATACTATTTGTAATAACTATACAAATCAAATGTGAATTTTATGAGCAACTCTCTTCAAATTATGAAGCGAAATATAAAAGTAATTTTGCTTCAACTCGGAGCCTTAAATTATTTATCCTTTTTTTTTTTTTTTTTTTTCCCCCCCACTCTCCTAAAGATCATAGGTCAGTTCAGTTGTGAGAGGTTCTCAGGGTTATGCTCAGATTTGACTCCCTTAGTTATCATTGGTTAGAAATCGGTCCTTGCTGTCAATGGGGAAACAATTTTCTACACCAGGTTCTCTAGTCATGCTTGTTCTTGCTTGTGAAAGTTCTTTTTCCAGTACCTTACAGCAACGTATGCATTATAACATCCAACAGCCAGGTGAAAGACTAAGAGCTGGATTTTCATGAGCGTTAAGCTGTAATCGTTAACATTAAAACAAATGTAATTTTACATTACATATGCAACTCATGAACTATTTCACAATACATTTAATGAGTCTAAAATATGAGTTATAGGAAACAGGAAAATTACAGTAACCGTTTCCATTTTCTTTTTGTCACAGTCTATACAATATACACACAAAATATACACTAGATCATTTGTCATATTCTATGTCTGTGAGAAGGGAATGAATATATTGAATGCCTTATATTTGTCTTTTTTTTTTTTTTTGGTTTTGTTTTGTTTTTTGTAAATACTGAAAAGAGTTTGGTTAAGCTCCATGGTATAATTTGGTTTCCATCTGTGTTTAACTTAGTGACAGAAAAAGGCTACGAGAGTGAGTCTTACTCTGAAAATGAAGATGACCCCAAGGCAGCCACTCAGCCCTCTGAGGATTCAAGCTCACTGAAGCAGTCACTTGCAAGGATGGATGAGGAGAAAAGGGTAAAAGAGAAAAGTCAAAAGAAGGCTCCTGCTGCTACGAGTAAACCGACAAAACAAGCTTCAATCATGGGCTTTTTCCAAAAGAAATGAACTTCTTTTGTGAGCTCTGTCCTTGTACATCTGTGAATTTCCATTACTCTTATGGCTGGATATTTTTTGTGTTGGACTTCAGTACAATAATAAAACAGTAGGTGTCCCTGTAAAGCTTATCTGGTGTTTTGGCCATTAGTCTTTTACAGAGGAAACCACTGAGATGCTGGGAACATTTTTGGGATACCTATACAGTATGTGGAAGATTTTAATCACAGATTATTCCGTCACTGAATACTGAACATCTTTGAAATTGATTGATATTTTTTGTCATCCCGAATATCAAATATCAAATATATTAAACTTTCATTGTCACATTAAATCTCTTCTATTTTTAGTCTCACTTGCTCTTTTCTGTACTTAACTGGGACTCATTGATAGATTTTTGTGCCATATGTATATGAGTTCCTAAAGATGATTTAATTAGTTCAGAAAGCTTGCTTTTTCTAACGTTTATTTGCTTTTTGCAGATTGCCAAAGCTTCTCTCCCCCCCCCCCCCTTTTTTTATTTTTATTTTTTATCATTTCTGTATAACGTCAGTCTCTGGCGCAGTTCTTGGCTTAATTTCAGTGGGTTGTGATTTATTAAAACAAAACTGACAGTTTGGGATGGCATGGATCTGGGAATGTGTAATGAAACTTCTCTGATCTGCTGCCACATACGTGACTTTGAGCTTTTCATGCCAACCAGAACTTTTCCCTGAACACTATTTCTCCCTGGCAGTCACTGAACTTTAAATTCTATAAAAATAATCAGTGAATATTAAAGGTTTTAAAAGAACACTTAAGCCAAAAATAAACGTGCACCAAATATAGTTAATCATCCAGAGTCTTAGGTTTTATACTATAGTTGTTGCTAAGTACAGAAAGCTTATAGCCTCCAGTTTAGCACTATATAAACAGCAGAGCCTTGAAATTTTTGCTTGCCATAGTAATACTATTTGTAACAACTATACAAATCAAATATTAATTTTATGAGCAACGCTCTTAAAATTCTTAACTGAAGTATAAAAGTAATTTTGCTACAACTTGGAGCCTTCAATTATTTATCCCTTTTTTTTCACTTTCCGAAAGGTCAGTTTAGTTCAGTTGTGAGAGGTTCTTAGGGTTATGCTCAGATTTGACTTCCTTAGGTATCATTGGTTAAGAAGCGGTCCTTGCTGTCAATGGGGAAACAATTTTCTATACCAGGTTCTCTAGTCGCTTTGCACCTCCAGGGTCCGGGTTCGATTCCTGGCCAGGCTCGATTTCCATCTCTGTGTGCATGGAGTTTTCATGTTCTCCCCGTGCTTGGTGGGTTTTGTCCGGGTACTCCGGTTTCCTCCCACAGTCCAAAGACAAGTAGGTTAAGTTGATTGGCGTTCCCAAATTGCCCGTAGTGTGTGGATGAGTGTGTGTATGTGTGCCCTGCGATGGATTGGCACCCTATCCAGGATGTACCCCGCCTCGTGCCCTAAGCCTCCGGCGGTAGGCTCCAGGTCCCCGCGACCCTGAATGCAGGATAAATCGTTATAGAAGATGAGTGAATGAGTGAGGTGCACTAGTCATGCTTGTTCTTGACTGTGAAAGTTCTTTTTCCAGTACCTTACAGCAATGTATGCATTATAACATCCAACAGCCAGGTGAAAGAAAAAGAGCTTCCTCATCCATTGCTGGTGATTTTGGTAGTTGGAAAGGCATTCTGGCTCTACAACTTTGGATTCATTGTACTCTTCCTTCTTTCTTATCCTCAAAGCTTGTTTGCAGAGCATTTTGTTTTTAGGGACTCCCTTCACTGTTAGCTTAAATAGTGTTGCTGGCATCCAATCCATGACTCTTCATGACTATCTGTGAAAAGCTCCAATCCTGAACAGAAGTTGCACATGAAAATGGACAGATGAGATCTGTCGTACGGTCTGACTAGATCCATCCATAGATGATGCAGTAAGTAAGACCCATTTTTAGTGTTCCCTCATGTCCTGTGTAGACTTGCAAGTTTGGACATTGTGGCCACTGGAGTACTCTGCCATGTCCTATACCTTGAAATCCCATCTTGTTGGGTGGAGGGAAGATACTGACAGAAGAGACTTCCCTTAAATGTAACTTAAGAAATTAAGTGTTTCATCTACTGTCAGGAAGCCCACTCACCATGAAGAGCAGGGATCTTTAAACCTAGTACTGGAGGGCCAGGGTCCAGCACAGTATGTAATTTACCAACACATTTACTCACCCACTGAACCTAGTAATTAACAGATTAGTTGAATCAGCTGTGATTGAGAAGAAGAATCACCAAACTGTTTTGGACACTGGCCCTCCATTATTATTATTATTATTATTATTATTATTATTATTATTATTATTGAAAACTGGAAACCCATTCCTTGCCATAGGAAAAGCTACTTCTTTGGTCACCAATACTCCCTCCTCGCTGGCAGCTGGGCAATGCTGATGGTGACAGCTTAATTTGTTTTAATTTACCTTACCATTAACAAGTGGACACACTTGCTGATGAATTGACTTTCTGGTTGATTCGTTTCACATATATACTTGGCTCTGTCACAATCACAGCTCGTAATTTTAAATTGTAATAAAACACCAGTAATAATGTTGCTTTATCAGTCAGTCATTATCTTAGCCTGTGGCAATACTTGCTCTTACGGCATGGGTGACGGTTCCTCATTTTCTGGTCATCTTGGAATCCAGCAAACTCGTAGAATCTGTCCTCCTTTTCCTTTTAAACATGTCTTACCTGCTAAGCCTTAGCTGTCCTCTGCATCATTGTTATTCTCCCACTCAAAATTCTTTTTTTAATTATCAAATTTGCAGTACTATTCAAAATATTGTCAAAACTAGTCTTTGGAGTCTTGAGTACAATTTTTATTCTATATATTTATCCTGCCTGCATTATTATGTACCAAACCATTTAATATTTCAAAACACAACTTAAAAATATATGGATAAATAACATTTATCACAGAAGAATATTTGCATACCTGTAAAGAAAGCCGTGTATTACATGACGGACCAGTTTTCGGATTAAAAAAACTTGTAGTCTTCAGAGTTTTGCAGTGTGATAAGAGTGAGACACTGAGTTATCTTCAAACAAAGAGTTTTCAAAGCAAATATTGCCTTTGTTTATCTTATTACTCTCTAGTGCTCTATAAAAAATGTCATTATGTAGAATGAAATGCTTTCAAAGACATTTTTGCAGTAGGTGGCCAGGACTTTTGTACTATAAGTAAAACAGCTGTTAGGTTTTACTGAGCGTGCTGGAGAATAAGAGTTCTTCTGTTAACTTTGTCACACTTGCTTTAGCAATTTACAGCACCTTAGATTAGAGCCTACATAGAGCCTACATAAATGAACTCTTCTTGAGTTCAAGTGGCAGACATCACCATCCACTGTTTAGAGGAGACTGCATGAAGCAGGCCTTCATGGTCAAATTGCGGCAAAGAATTACTTCGGATGAAAACTGAGCATAAGAGACTGTCTTGGTCCAAGGAGCACAAGGAATGGCAATTAGATCAATGAAAAACCATCCTTTGGTCTAATGAGTCTAAATTTGATATGAAACCTGTCATCAAAGCGAAAGGTGGCTACTTTGAAGAATCAAAAATATTAAATGTATTCTGAGTTATTTAATACATTTTTGTTGAGTGCATAATTCCATATTGGCTCTTCCATAGTTTCAACAGACATACAGTACCAGTCAAAAGTTTAGAAACACCTTAGAATATTTTTCTACATTGTAAAACAATACTGAAGGCATCCAAATTTAAAACAAAAAGGCTTAATACTTAAACACAGTGCTTTAAAACATTTGTTGAAAATGTTTTTTCTTTTAATTGTTTAGTAAAAAATAAAAAAAATCTTTACACATAAATAAAAGATTTCAGGCCTATTTTGTTTAATTTCAGCTAAAAAATCTATTATCTCAAAATATTAGAAAATTTAATTTATTGTTTGAGTAAATTCCTATTCGTACAGCATAAATACAATGCATTTCTCAAGCTAGTTCAGTATATGGATAGGGAAGATTGATGACTTGACAGGTATCCAGAAAACAATCATCGACACCCGCAACAAGGATGGTAAGCCAAAGAAGTTTATCACTGAAAGTTAAGCCCTGAAGAAGAAGAACTGGGCCGATGCTCAGTGGTCATATCTTCGTTTCAGATAAAAGTAATATTTGCATTTCATTTAAAAGTCAAGGTCTCAGAGTCTGGAGGAAGAGTAAAGAGGCATAGAATCCAGGTTGCTGTGAAGTCCAGTGTAAAGTTTCTATAGACAGTGATAAGTTGGGGTGCCATGTCATCTGCTGGTGTTGGTCCGCTGTTTTAGCAAATTAAGAGTTAGCACGGCCATATACTGTACCAGTAGGTTTTAGAGCATCTGTTTGATGACAAGGTTAATGGAAATGCCAATTTCCTTTTTCAGCCGGACTTAGCACCTGCCCAAAGTGCCAAAACTACCACTAACTGGTTTGCTGACTGATATTACTGTGCTTGATTGGCCAGCCAACTTGAAAAGAGATTCTCTATGTGGTATTATCAAAATGAAGATGAGAAACAACCGACCCAACAATACAGACAAGCTAAAGGCTTCAAAAACTTGGTCTTCAGTAATGCCTCAGCAGTGCTACAGGCTAATCGCCTCCATGGCGATTATAGCTGCATGAATGCTATAATTCATGCTAAAGGACCAAGTATTATTAACAATTTTTCAGTTTTTAATTCTTTATTTTTATTGACCATGAGAAATAAGCGCTATTATCGACATTAAAACCAAAAAAGTTTAATGAAGTACTTTTTTTTTTTTTCATGATAATCAACGACCACCTTTTGCTTTTATTACGGCATGCGTCTGCAGTGGCACTTTTGCCATAAGCTTATGCAATGTCAACATTTATTTCCATCCAAAGTCGCATTTCTCTCCAGTATCTTTTATTGATGATGGGAGAGTCGGAGCGCTGTGTAAAGTCTTCAGCAGCATTCACAAATATGCTCACAGTGGGTGTGACATTTTTATTTATTTACTTATTAATCAAGTGAACACATCACATGATAACCTGTGGAAAAAAGGATTATCAATATGAGACACTCGCATTGGAAAAATTCAACCATATTCCCAGTGTGTGAAAAATGTATGTGAAAAAAGAGGTGAAATACCACCACATGTAAAAAAAAAAAAAAAAAAAAAGCGTCCGTTTTACTCATTCATATGTGGTGTTCCATATGTGTATTACAGCTCTACATATCCACTCTTCCACAGCTTACACAAACCAAAGCCTGAAGCATGCAGAGGTATGAGGTGCCTGCTCTGGATCACTCATTGTAGTGTTGTTTAAAACACGAGGTGCCTCTGTGTCTCAGAGAAAATCTGTTGCTCGATTGCATGGCTATCGTCGGAAAAATAAGCTGGGCTACTTCAAAGTGCTCGTGACTTGGCATTGGGGTGTGTAAGCGTGATTAACTGTTTCCAGGTTTGTGTTCAAAGGTGTACTCAAACACAGGTTGAGCTGGATCTCATCTCCTGATGCTAAATTCTAAATTAGATCTCAAAACGGTAATATGCACAAAACAATTTTGTCATAGCAGTTTTAAAGATGAATAAAATAATACACTCGACATTTTACATGCACAAGTGATTAATGATATTTTGTCCAAAATGCATAACTGCATTGTTTATATATGGTATAAACTTTCCGTTGTTTTGTTCCATTCAGTGCTTTTGCCCAGTGTACGAGTTTAGCTTAACTCTCTTCCTTTTGCCCAGTTACACAGATGTGGAATGCATTTTTCAGCCCAGGTGGAATAAATCAATAGGCATTTTAAAAAATATATCAAGTGAATCCACATTATTAAATTCAAACTGACTTCAGGCTATCTGCAAAGCCATTAAATATGAAAGTGTATTAGCACAGCAGATTTTGAAGATTTTTCCAAAAAAATATCTTAAATTAACATCTGCAGCATTTGTACTTCTTGGGTATTTATTTTTAATAAATAAAAACTTTTCAAATTTCTAAGTTAGCTCCTAATATTGTATATGCCACCATATCTTGAAACCAGCCCTACCAACCACTCCTTTTTCTCTCTTTTAAAAATAATTTATAACATACTGTTCCTCCATTATATAAACCTCAAATTAAAAAAATAGGTTTAATATTTATACAGGTTAGATTGCTTCTGAATCCTTGTTGCCATTAGAGAGCTGTGCATTGTATTTTACATCAATGCAATTAGAGTAAAACAATTAAATAAAAAGCTTTTTGTTTTAAATAAAATATTAATTTGACACTATAAATTCAACACTAGGCAGCACCATGGCATTGTGATTAGCACTGTAGCATTTGCCTCTATGTGCGTGGAGTTTGCATGCTTTCCCCATCTTTGATCGGTTTCCACCAGGTATTCCGACAGTCCAAAGGCAAGCAGATTAAGGTAATTGCATTTCCAAATTGCCTGCAGTGTGTGTGTGTGTGTGCGTGTGCGCGTACTTGTGCCCTGAGATGGACTGGCCTCATGCAAGGTTTATCCCACCTACTGTAGTGCCCTTGGATAGGCTCTAGGTCTCCTGCAATCCTGTACCGGATAAGCAGTTACAATCAATAAAAAAGTCTCTCATTCTGTGGAAGCAGATCTGTGAAGTGATTTTTAACACATGGTAATCTGGCATGATGTGATCTAATCTTATTTGGCTTGTGGAAGATTTGTGGAAAATATGTATATAATGACTTTAGAAATGTGGAAGCATATTGGACTTCTTCTGGGATTTTGGGAGTGTAGTGTCACAGGCTATTTTACTGTGTGTGTGGGAGGGTATTAGATCTCCACATCTGGAATAATCTTTGCAATTCAGAAGGTTAGAAGTTTTTTTTTTTTTTGGATAAAGAATGGAGCATTTAGATGGTTTATGGACATCATTAAACAGTGCTCATGCAAGTTCTGACTGCACCTTAGACACTATGGTTCTCATCCATCAAAATGTCAGTGTATATGGGATATCCATTCATCATTATGCTTTTGATATGACATTTATGTGGAAACTGTGGGTTGGTCTTCCATGCCTTTGTGGCAGAGGCTAAACAAATGAATATCACTCATTTTAGCATGAGATACGAATTTGCAGAACAACTGACAGCACTTTTTATATTCTCTACCAAGTGTTTCCCCTTTTCTTCATCACTTGATTAAATTTGGATGTTCTGTTGTGACCCACTAACAGTGAAGATCACTCTGAAGTGTTCCTGTCATGCAGCTTGCTACCGTCTGTACTTCCTTGGCATGAATCTGATCACCAGCTGAAACGATCAGGGCCCGACTTAATGAAGCAGAGTGAGAGAATGTTACCAAAACAGCTCTCTTAAAAGTATTTTGATGGCATTAATTTGTGGCTTCCTTGAACATCTTAATCAGCTATAAAAGCAAACACAGCAGAGTTAATTGCTTTATAGCCCCGGTTTGGCGCCCTTTGAGTCAGAAGGGCATCTAATTTCCAATGCTTAAGTTCCTTGATGTTTGTGAGGCACTACATAATCATTGCTTTAGAGCCAAAACTTTTACATGCTTATTCAGTTTTCCTAGACACAACAGCATTTTATATTATAATATAAATATACAGTATATATATAATATAATATACACACACTACCGTTCAAAAGTTTGGGGTCACTTGCAAATTTCTTTGTTTGTGTTTAGTGATTTATTTTCTACATTCTACAACAATACTGGGGATTTCAAAACTATAAAATAAAACATATGGAATTAG
>JAQQZT010000011.1:11188850-11211088 GCA_030068275.1 Clarias platycephalus | reverse complement strand
TAACAAAGTATTGAGATGAAATTTTGTTATTGACCAAATACTTATTTTCCACCATAATTTGCAAATAAATTCTTTAACCTTCCTACAATGTTATTTTCTAAAAATATATATATATTATTTTGTCTCTCATAGTTGAGGTATACCTATGATGAAAATGACAGGCCTCTCTCATCTTTTTATGTGGGAGAACTTGTACAATTGGTGTCTGACTAAATACTTTTTTGCCCCACTGTACAGTATATACCTTTTTTGTGAAATGTTTATTTATTTATTTTTTATAAATGTTTAATGTTTTATCTTTCTGGCCTCTTCTCAGTTTTCTATTTTCTTTATCTTTTCACTTTTCCGTACAGTTTTCTCTTTTCTTTATCTTTTCACTTTTCTGTTCATTTTTTTCTCTTCCAGACCTGGTGCTCTCTAAATGTTTGCACATAGTGTGCTGGTTTCTGTGAGCTTAAATATCCTACCGGACAGGAGTAGCGCGTTTGCTCTGATGGGCAACATGGCGGGACAGCCCTGTCTGTCCCAGTAACATAAATCAATGCCCTTGTTTACACTTAGTCATGATTTTATATCACTTTATATATCTAAATGAAAACTATTTACATAAACATTGAATGGCCCAAAGGTCTGAGATGGTTAGTACTTTATAAATATAAAAATATATCCAGTGCACAATTAACAGAATTAGCACATGCTCCATTATTATTGGTACCTTACCAAATGCTAGCAATATCAAAAATGGGAGAGAATTGTTGGGTGCCGTAAGTGTCTTATTATTAATAGATGTTTCAAATTATATCACAAAGTTTAATAATCATCTGAAAAAAGACTTTTTTTTTTTTTTTAGTAGAATGATCGACTATATGCTGTTGTATTAAGTACATAATTGTTCGAAACCACTATACAATTTAGTATATAGTAGTATATATATTGACCAGTGGATCATATCACACATAATCAAAATAATTCCATAAAAGGATCCATAGAATGGATCAGAATGCTTCCATAAAAAATTAATCTAATGTATATATAGTTTTTTTTTTTTTTAATGAAAGCATTCTGATGCACTGTACGAGAAGGCATGGTAAATGTTCATAATCTTTACCATCGACTGTTTTCCATACTTGCACCTCAACCTCAGTGGCCCCTTGTCTCTCAATGGCAATTTTTCGCACCGTGTCCTCCATATGAGCAGTAGATGAAGATTCAACTTTATACACCAAAAGGTTGTTATTGTCCTGTCCTAGATAACAGTCTGTCCTGTTGTTCTCATTCTTACTCTCTGTTTAATAAAAAGTAAAAATGCAAAGAAATATCAGTATCTTAAACACATAGACAAATACTGTTGGATTTATCATGAAAGTGGCAGATGGGCAATAAACCGAAAGTGTGTTGTGCTACCTGGGCAAATTTTACAGCATTTTCCATCTATCTTCATGGGGTGTTTGCATGGGTATTGGTTGGGGCAGGTTAAGCGTCTGCACTCCTGAAGGCCATCTCTGCAGGTGCACAGGATGCACTCCAGAACTTTCCCCAGCACAGGGTGCCACACATCACCATGGGAGTAGGTCTTCCCACTGTACGTGCAAGCTTAGACAAACAACTGTGAGAAAGTCTTGGCTCCAAAAATATTTTGACTGCATTATGCTCTAATTTTTTTTTTTTTACTTGCTGAGTCACTTAAAGTGTAACAGAAAAGAATGCAATTTTAGTTAACTTGGTGCAAGTCTTTCTGCACCAGAGTACAAAACTTTAACGTTTGTTCTTAACAAAAATAGTTTCTTCCCTATCTCTCTTTGTCATCAGTGGATAATATCACATGAATAATGCAGATTTGTGTCAAAGGGGGATGTTACTTTTTAATTAATTACATTACAAAATTACTGTCTTTAAAAAGTAATCAGTTACATTACAGCATTACTTTCTGATAAAAGTAACTAGTTAGAGTACTTTTCCATTGCAGAAAATGAAAACTCCTTTGTGATTCCTCATGTTGTTTTTGTCAAGACCTTTATAATTACTCTACCATCATCACTCAGCAAAGTTTGACCCATAATCTGTTAACTACTAACACCCCTATCTCACCTACATGGTTTCGCGCGGTGGCCGTAAGTACAGTTCATCATTATTCACCACCAGCTTTGGCGCTGTGATTAGGTTTCCATATTTCCACGTGTCGGTCCTCGCATAGTCAAACTCGCATAAGTGAGATAGAGGTATAACAGCAGGAATAACAGAGGGGGGGCTGATTATCGGGGGCGGGGCTTGTAGGACGACTTTCACACACACACAATAACGGATTGAGAATGACTGCTGTCTGGCTCACGGATTGCATAAATTGTCGAAATAACCGATTACATTTTTGAAAAAATAAGTAAATAACGGAGTACTTAAATGGCGGACCAAACGCGTTAGACTACTCGTTACATCATAAAAGTAATCCAAGTACTCTAACACTTACACCCAACACTGTAAATAATATACAGTTTCTGAATAATCAGCTTGGCCTCACATATAGTTTAATCATACCATTTCTCCCATCACCATCTCCCATCCACAAAGAACCTCAAAGACAAACCAACTGTGTTCTGTGATCCAGACCCTACTCATGAATTCTTTGCGATCTTGTGAAGCTTACCTCTCTGGTGTTTGCGCTGTAAGAGGATCTTCACTGTGGTATCAGCCGCTCCTTTAAGGTGCAGTGTTTGTAGGTTAAGGCCTCTTGGTGAGCCTCGAAGTACTGCCGGTGTGACACGCGTTGCCCGGTTCTTCACCTGCTCTCCACTGCACTGATCCACAGAATGCCTCTTAAGGTTGAGATATAAAAAGATATTGGGTCTTCGTTAATGACACATGGCCAAATGCAACTTTCTAACAGAGTCTCCCCATCACAGGACAGCTAACTTTAACTAAATTAAATGTGCTTAAAAACATTCAAAACAGCATTTTCTCATGTCTTGGTGACATGACATTTGAACAAATTGAGTATTTATACCACTGGACCGCTTTATAGTACAGTGGAACCTTGGATTACGAGCATAATTAGTTACGGAAGCAGGCTCGTATTCCAAAACACTCGTAAACCAAAACTAATTTCCCCATAAGAAATAATGGAAATTCAAATTATTCGTTCCACAGCTCGAAAAAATAAATACATAAAAATAATTAACACAAAATATAAAGTAAAAATAGAACAAATTAACCTGCACTTTACCATAAAAAAAGTAAAAATAAATCCCTTTTTATGCGCACAGGCACTGTGTGTGTGTGTTTTTCTCTCTCTTGCGCTGCCGAGTGTGTGTGTTATGTGTGTGTGCGCGCATAAGTTGACACCGTGCTGGTTGTGTGTGAGTGAAGCACCCCCTCTCTGCTTCATACACACACACACACATTAAAGGCGAGAGAGAGAGAGAGAGAGAGAGAGAGAGAGAGAGAGAGTGTGAACCGGCACCCCCTCTCTGCCTCAAACACTGACACACACTAAAGACGAGAGAGAGAGTGTATGTGTGTGTGAACCGGCACGGTGTCAAATTACGCGCACACACACACATAACACACACTCCGCAGCGCAAGAGAAAGAAAAACACACACACACACACACACACGGATGTTGATTATACCAGTAAGAGATGAGCACTAAGACCCAGGAGGGGAGATGATTACCCGCAGCGCAAGAGAGAGAAAAACCGTTGGCTCAGTTGTGATCACGTGACGCTCGGCGTCAAATCAAGAAGCGCATGCGTGATACATGATACTCCGTGCTCGTAAACCAAGACAATGCTCGTTTTTCAAGTCAAAATTTATTAAAAATCTTTGCTCGTCTGGCGGAACACTCGTAAACCGCGTTACTCGTAATCCGAGGTTTTACTGTATTCTTTTTTTATTTATGGTTGTTTCTGCTTTCATCCATCCATCCATTCATCTCTTTCATTTACAATTATTTAGCCTGAAACTTTACTGGAGAATTTTTAAATCTTGTCCATAAAAAGGTGCGGTAGGGCTGCAGGTTTTCAATATAGCCCAATTTGACGGATGATTGATAACTGATTATACAACAGTTAGTTCCAACTGAGAAGTCTGGAATTGGATGAGAGACAAACAAGTGGTGATAATGGACGATAACAGCACCTCAATGTTTAACCAGGTGTTTGACAATCGTTAATTACACTGACTGTCGGTTGCAGCATGTGTGAAAGTACACCATTCTGAGGAGAGAGCAACTGCCTGCAAAAATCACATTCAAAACCAGTCACAGAAGCGCTTTCACATCTGATAACTTTAAAAAACACTTTGACTCCTTGATAATTGCTTCTAAGTTGTTTTGATGTGCACTCTGATGTTTAGAACTTCTGTTTTCTTAAGGACTCTTATTATGCCTCCTATCATTGTTTCACTGTATTTCTGTACTTCCTGTTTTATATTGCATTTATTGCATATTTTCTTGCAGATGTATTGCATTTATTCTTGGTTAGTTCACTATTTAATAGGGTTGTGTTGGTACACAAAGCCATGGTTCAGTATGCTGTCAGTGAAGTAAAAAAAAATTTATTTCTTTTTTATTTATTTATTTTGAATCTGAGTTTATGTATAGTTTATGTATAGTTATAACAAACAGTGTAATAGTTCATTTAAATAAAGAACATTTGTTCCTGGTGATGGCACTGTTAATATCTTTGCACAACTTGAACCCTTCTTTCTTGAAAGAATAAATATGGAGCATGTCCTTTGTGTATGGAGCATGAAAATTATTTCCAAACTGAGAAAATGCATGTGAATCCAAGTTGAAAAGCATTATAATACAAGTCCAATTAATGTTGTTTTCCATGCTGTTTTCACATTCAGACTTTAAAGCATGACTCTGTAAATGAGACCATCCGTGTGAAATGCAGGGCGTACATGCAGTAATTATACTTGCTCTGAGAGTGCAGGTGGCGTTAGCTCACTGTACTAATCTCGTGGTAAATGTTTGTGTTGACTTTGGCCTGAAACACACAGTGGATCAACACCCCAAAAATGCACCCCAAATGATCACCGACTGTAGAAACTTCACACTGGATTTCAAGAAACTTAGATTCTGTGCCTATCCACCTTAATTACCAAACGTAATGCAACATCTGAATAGAGAACTTTGGACTACTGAGCATCAGTCCAGTTCTTTTCCTCCTTATTCTAGGCAAGGTGTTTCTGATGTTTTCTCTGTTTCAGGAGTGGCTTGATACTAGGAATGCAACAGTTTCCTGAAGATGTCTGTGCTTGGTGGTTCTTGATGCACTGACTCCAGCCTCACTCCACTCCTTCTAAATCTCTCAAGCTCTTGAATTGGTTTTGCTTGACAATCTTCTTAAAGCTGCAGCTGTTGTTTGTGCACCTTTTTCTACCACACTTGGCACTCTGCAAACAGCCAGCCCTTTCAGGTATGATCTTCCATGACTTAACCTCCTTGTGGTGATCGTCTTCTGGGCAACTGTCAAGTCATCAATCTTCCCTATGATTGGGGTAATGTGTACTGTAGACCCAGAGATACACTGTATTTATTCTGTACTAGCATTAGTACCTGTTGTTGACGCGAAAAGAGTTTGTAGAAATAGTTAAAAGGATAAAGCTCAAGTTAAACTGATCAGCTTAAATGTAATCATTGGAACATACATATGTCCAATCATCGTTTAAGATTCAGCTGTCATAGTGCACTTGCCTTTTTTTTAAGTAAGCCATGCTGTTGAGTGTTCGTTAGTGTTTTGAGAGAATTTAAAGCTACTTTGGGTGCATTACAGTAATTTCTCTGTCTATATACAGTACGAGGAACTATTGCGTTGATGGCTGTTGAGTGATGTGTATAGCCACACCCGCCTCTAGGGAAAAAGTGCTACTGAATATTTATCCAAAAAAGCGCTATAGGATGAGTGATGTAGTCTGGCACATAACTGCTCATAGAGTCCCTTCTACTCAACATTTTGATTTGATTTATTGGCTTCACTCATTTATTTGCTAGGTTTAACTTCAAGCAAATACTGAAAGACTGGCAAAGTTTCATTAAAAATTTCTCGAGCCAGTTTTGTGTGATACTCTGACAAACTCGACTGGACAGACATACAGATATACAGACATACATTTTGAAACTTACAGATATCATTGAAAGAGCGAGTTCTATTCTAATATTTTTGATTTTCATGACCTGTAAGCTGTAATCATCGAATTTAAAACCTGAAAAGGCTTGAAATATTTCACTTCTTTTTAAATTAAATTATGAAAAAAAAATCATGATATTCACATTTTTAGGTTCACTGTATTTTACGGGTAGTATCGTGAGGATGTTAAAGAGTGCAAAGTTTAGTGATCTTGTGTGTGGAAGCCTGATGAGGGCTTAAGAGGGGAGATTATGGAAAGGCGCTTGTGCAGACTGAACTAGTGGTGTTGTCTGGAGCAAAAAACAAATATATTTCAACACAAAAACTCCATTATCTCTCTGACACCAGGTTCTCTTTCTGTTTTCAACACAAACTGCTTGTCTTTATTTTACTTCATTTTGCTTATGTCTTTTATTTTCAATTATCTTTCTCTTTTGTTTTTTCTCTCTTGCATTTCCCTGCAATTATTTCTGTTCTGTACACACTGTTCTCTCTTTTCTTTTCACAACTCTTCTCTTTTCTCGCTCTATACCTGGTGCTGCCTAAATGACTGCACGTTGCGTGCCGAAGCTGTAAGGCTTTTATAGACATGTGCCCAGGTGTCACGCATCACCTCTGATTTCCTCCATGACAGTGGTGTCTAACCACCACAGTCGCAGATTAACACGGATCTGCCTAATCGGAACTCCGCAATATAGTTGCCTGCGGATTTGCCTCTCAGGAAACCCGCAGTGTTACACTGTATTCGTTTGTTAAATATAAAATACTGAGTATAAATCACTCATCCGAGTTAGCTGCCTAGTTCGTAGCTAACAAAATATGAACATTTGGTGTCCAGTTTCCAGACCTAGGCTGTCTGTCAAACGCAGCAAAGTCAAATATGGCATAAGTCTCATCAATTCAATTCAATTCAATTTAATTTGTATAACAATTGTCATTGTCGCAAAGCAGCTTTACACAATCAAAAGAACTATTTAAGTTTGTATGGAATGTGTATGAATCAAATTTCTAAGATAGTCCCTGATGAGCCAGCCGAGGGGCGACAGTGGCAAGGAAAAACTCCCTGAGATGGTAATAGGAAGAAACCTTGAGAGGAACCGGACTCAACAGGGTTCCTCTCAAGGTTTCTTCCTATTGCCATCTCAGGGAGTTTTCCCTTGCCACCATCGCCGTCGCCCTTGGCTTGCTCATCACGGATCTAATCACTATGATCTATACACATTATTACTTGCTCATACACATTTTCATAATTTTCTTTTCATTTTGTTAAGCTGCTTTAAGACAATGACCATTGTAAAAAGCAGTATATGAATAAAATTTTATTGAATTGGGAAATTGTACGGCAGTGTAGTAGGCTTTGCGGGGCTAATTATGAGCTTTTTTTCAGTTACACATTTCACACATATTACACTGTGAATAATTTATTTTGTATAAGTAATGATGCACTGTAAATAAATAATAAGAATACATACAACTCCTCGGTTCAGTTGCTGTCCTTCATCGTCATATGAATTGGCAGGTGGACCCTCTATTCATTTTAGAGAAACAAGAGTTACATTGCTTCCTTAAATCTACAAAAAAAAAAACTACAAGTAGTAATACGCCAAATTTAAAGAACATCAATAAATAATACACATTCATTTTATTTAAAGAAAAGAATAAAAGTTGTTTACAATTATCACTTGCATAGAGCCTTTTCACACAAACATTTAATAATTTTCTGTCTTTTCAGGAACATGACAAGCGTTATTAACTTAATTAAAGAAGGTAATGAGAACTGTTTATAGATGCTATAATGTAAGTGATAAAAACTAACTTGTCCTGTGACCATTCCATAACTTTTCATGTAATTATAAAAGGATAAAACTTGTTATATGTTGCTCGTTAATATGTGTAATTTTTTTTTGCCTTATTCCTGGAGTATAAGAGAAATAAAACTTTTTGGGACATGCTGTTATAGACAAATAATCAATTTTGGTGTGGTCATAGTGATTCTACTTTGCACCAGGCTACATCACACCAATCAGTCAATCCCTACAACAGCATGTCCAGCAAGTGTTTCATTCCCTATATTATTTATTACAATAAATATACTGTACTTTTATATACGATACATATTAAAAGGTGCTGCATGAGCACATGTAAAATTATCACCTTTGCAAACAAAGCAGCATGTATCTGGAACAGAGACTGGTGAAGAGCATGTGATGGGCTGACAGGTTTTCAGTGCACAAAAAATATTGCCACCCTTAGAGGCCAAAAAAGAAAACAGAGACAGGTGACAATATAGACAAACTTATGCAAACTGACTTAATCCTCTATTTACCACCTTACATTCTGACATTAGTATTATAAATAAGTTCTGGGTAAACAGATGTTGGAGGGAAAAAAATGACATTCTAGCTAGCAAAAGTCTTCGGTTTAAAACTGCAATTCAACAAAGGATACAATTATATTATTGTTTATATAGTAACAAAGTCAAGTCTGTGTTTTATGTATATGAAATCAATGTAGGAAAAAAGCATTGTTAAACATGCAATCACTCACAGAACATGTGCACATAACGCACTGGTTGGACTGTCGGGATGGGAACAGATCATGATTAGTGAATGTCTCGCCCATTTGATATGTGGTTCCATTGTAGCGACAGGTTTTAACAGGAGCCCTTAACCCTGCAGGGTACCTCTGCTCATCTGTGCCAGAATATAGCAATATGTATAGAATATTAATTGAAAACCGTATTTAAAAAAAAACATACATAAAGTTGAAAAAAGACACACAAAAATCTGTACTGCCTGGCAAAAAGAGTTACTGTTTTAGAAGAGTCAAAATATTGGCCTTTTGAATTATAACCATTAAGGGAAGAATAAACTAAGGACATTTGAAATTGCTGGAATTGGGTTAAACCTCCAACACATTATTAAAACCTGGAAGGATGGTGCAGAACTGTTGAGTTTGTGCCAGAAATGTGGTTGGAAAAAAATTATGAATGGTGATCACTTAAATGCTTAGTGAGGTGCATGATAAAAAAAAACAACAACAGTACAAATCACTCACAGGATTGGGACTAAACTGTGTGGTCATAAGAAAACCACTTGCTAATTGGGAAAAAATGGACTTTGGAGCAATGGAAAATGGTCATGTGGTCTAATGAGTCTAGACTGTCCAGAACGTTGAGTGTTAGGGTAAGAAGGGAAATGCACAAAGTGATGCACACATCACACATAATATCTACTGTCTGAGCCTCTGGAGGCACATGTATGATCTGGGGTTGCTTCAGTTGGTTAGGTCTAGAGTCAGTAATGGTATTCAGCAAGAAAATGAAGTCAGCTTTTTATCCATTTATTTAATTTATTGACTTATTTATCCATCCATCTGTAAGTAAAAAATATGCAGAATACTTTGTAGCTTGTCGTGTATTGCTCACTAATGTCAGCTGTGATAATTAGTTCAGAGTGTCAGCATTTGAACACAGTGCTAACCTCAAATAATTCCATGCATTATAATCATGTGAGTGTAACTTGTCACTATTGCGATAGTAACCATAAAATGATAGAGCCAGCTAAGATGAGGCGTCTTATAATACGAACCATGTCCCATGAATATTAATGGAATTCAAACAACTCCAATAAAAATCTTAATGGCGTCTAGCTGCACATACTTTCAAACAAGTCTCCTTGGTGATCCAAGCAGAGTTGCTGAAAACAATTGATAGATAAATATATATAGATACATATTTTATTAGTGTGTATATCTATCTGTCTATCTTTATATACACTACCGCTCAACAATTTGGGATCACTTGCGAATATCTTTTGATTTTGTTTAATGATTTATTTTCCACATTCTACAACAAAACTTGGGATTTCAAAACTTTAAAAACAACATATATGGAATTAGGTAATTATGTAACAACAACAACAGTCAGTTGTTATTTTAAGACACGAAGGTCAGCCTTTCATGCAAGAACAGTATTGTCAAGTGCATTTGCAAAACCCATCAAGCAGCATGATGAAATTGGCTCTCATGAAGACCTTCCCAGGAAGGCAAGACAGAAAAAATTACCTCTGCTGCAGAGGAGAAGTACATTTAGAGTTACCAGCCTCAAAAAAGCACAAATTAACAAACAGCACCTCTGATTAGAGCCGTTATGAAGGCTTTACAGATCATGAGTTGCAGATACATCTCAACGGTAACTGTTTAAAGGAGATTACTGCATACAGTATGCCTTCGGCATTGCTTTACAGTGTAGAAAGACATTAAAATCCAGGACGACCATGAGCTTAGAAAGTGATCCAAACATTTGAGCGGTTGTGTATGTTTATAAATAGTTAACCAGTTAATGGATGGATGGATGTATAGATAATGTATAATCAGAGAGACAGACTAACAGACTGACCAGAAGTACAGCAAAAGTTATGAAGGCATCTTAATTTTTATTACTAATCTGATTACAAATTTAAAATTTCCACTTGTTTTTTTTTTTTATACTAGTCTTGGTTCACACATCTGTATAAAGATAAGCATATCAATAATTCATTCTGTCTGTTTGTCTGTGTATAAATAGTTAACCATTCAATAGATAGATAGATAGATAGATAGATAGATAGATAGATAGATAGATAGATAGATAGATAGATAGGCACTTTTTAGTAATCTGATAATGCATTGTCTGATATTTTAAAAAGTGTGTTTCACACATATGTATAGCTACAAGATGTTCGACACATCTCCATATATGGGGAGAAAGTTTTTAGCAAAGTATCTAGACACTGGTGTGTACCTGCACAGCGTGGGCAGCATTGCTGTGAGTCGGTCACTGGATTGTCACAGCGCAGAGTCGGGCATTTGATGGTGTTACATTTCACATGACCAGACTTGGAAGGGCAAGAGATGCATGAGTGTCAGACACAAAGAATAAGGAGACAAATCGAACTATTGCTTACACACACACACACACACACACACGCACATTTTATTTATATATATATATATATATATAAATAAAATGTGCGTGTGTGTGTGTGTGTGTGTGTGTAAGCAATAGTTCGATTTGTCTCCTTATTCTTTGTGTCTGACACTCATGCATCTCTTGCCCTTCCAAGTCTGGTCATGTGAAATGTAACACCATCAAATGCCCGACTCTGCGCTGTGACAATCCAGTGACCGACTCACAGCAATGCTGCCCACGCTGTGCAGGTACACACCAGTGTCTAGATACTTTGCTAAAAACTTTCTCCCCATATATGGAGATGTGTCGAACATCTTGTAGCTATACATATGTGTGAAACACACTTTTTAAAATATCAGACAATGCATTATCAGATTACTAAAAAGTGCCTATCTATCTATCTATCTATCTATCTATCTATCTATCTATCTATCTATCTATCTATCTATCTATTGAATGGTTAACTATTTATACACAGACAAACAGACAGAATGAATTATTGATATGCTTATCTTTATACAGATGTGTGAACCAAGACTAGTATAAAAAAAAAAAACAAGTGGAAATTTTAAATTTGTAATCAGATTAGTAATAAAAATTAAGATGCCTTCATAACTTTTGCTGTACTTCTGGTCAGTCTGTTAGTCTGTCTCTCTGATTATACATTATCTATACATCCATCCATCCATTAACTGGTTAACTATTTATAAACATACACAACCGCTCAAATGTTTGGATCACTTTCTAAGCTCATGGTCGTCCTGGATTTTAATGTCTTTCTACACTGTAAAGCAATGCCGAAGGCATACTGTATGCAGTAATCTCCTTTAAACAGTTACCGTTGAGATGTATCTGCAACTCATGATCTGTAAAGCCTTCATAACGGCTCTAATCAGAGGTGCTGTTTGTTAATTTGTGCTTTTTTGAGGCTGGTAACTCTAAATGTACTTCTCCTCTGCAGCAGAGGTAATTTTTTCTGTCTTGCCTTCCTGGGAAGGTCTTCATGAGAGCCAATTTCATCATGCTGCTTGATGGGTTTTGCAAATGCACTTGACAATACTGTTCTTGCATGAAAGGCTGACCTTCGTGTCTTAAAATAACAACTGACTGTTGTTGTTGTTACATAATTACCTAATTCCATATATGTTGTTTTTAAAGTTTTGAAATCCCAAGTTTTGTTGTAGAATGTGGAAAATAAATCATTAAACAAAATCAAAAGATATTCGCAAGTGATCCCAAATTGTTGAGCGGTAGTGTATATAAAGATAGACAGATAGATATACACACTAATAAAATATGTATCTATATATATTTATCTATCAATTGTTTTCAGCAACTCTGCTTGGATCACCAAGGAGACTTGTTTGAAAGTATGTGCAGCTAGACGCCATTAAGATTTTTATTGGAGTTGTTTGAATTCCATTAATATTCATGGGACATGGTTCGTATTATAAGACGCCTCATCTTAGCTGGCTCTATCATTTTATGGTTACTATCGCAATAGTGACAAGTTACACTCACATGATTATAATGCATGGAATTATTTGAGGTTAGCACTGTGTTCAAATGCTGACACTCTGAACTAATTATCACAGCTGACATTAGTGAGCAATACACGACAAGCTACAAAGTATTCTGCATATTTTTTACTTACAGATGGATGGATAAATAAGTCAATAAATTAAATAAATGGATAAAAAGCTGACTTCATTTTCTTGCTGAATACCATTACTGACTCTAGACCTAACCAACTGAAGCAACCCCAGATCATACATGTGCCTCCAGAGGCTCAGACAGTAGATATTATGTGTGATGTGTGCATCACTTTGTGCATTTCCCTTCTTACCCTAACACTCAACGTTCTGGACAGTCTAGACTCATTAGACCACATGACCATTTTCCATTGCTCCAAAGTCCATTTTTTCCCAATTAGCAAGTGGTTTTCTTATGACCACACAGTTTAGTCCCAATCCTGTGAGTGATTTGTACTGTTGTTGTTTTTTTTTATCATGCACCTCACTAAGCATTTAAGTGATCACCATTCATAATTTTTTTCCAACCACATTTCTGGCACAAACTCAACAGTTCTGCACCATCCTTCCAGGTTTTAATAATGTGTTGGAGGTTTAACCCAATTCCAGCAATTTCAAATGTCCTTAGTTTATTCTTCCCTTAATGGTTATAATTCAAAAGGCCAATATTTTGACTCTTCTAAAACAGTAACTCTTTTTGCCAGGCAGTACAGATTTTTGTGTGTCTTTTTTCAACTTTATGTATGTTTTTTTTTAAATACGGTTTTCAATTAATATTCTATACATATTGCTATATTCTGGCACAGATGAGCAGAGGTACCCTGCAGGGTTAAGGGCTCCTGTTAAAACCTGTCGCTACAATGGAACCACATATCAAATGGGCGAGACATTCACTAATCATGATCTGTTCCCATCCCGACAGTCCAACCAGTGCGTTATGTGCACATGTTCTGTGAGTGATTGCATGTTTAACAATGCTTTTTTCCTACATTGATTTCATATACATAAAACACAGACTTGACTTTGTTACTATATAAACAATAATATAATTGTATCCTTTGTTGAATTGCAGTTTTAAACCGAAGACTTTTGCTAGCTAGAATGTCATTTTTTTCCCTCCAACATCTGTTTACCCAGAACTTATTTATAATACTAATGTCAGAATGTAAGGTGGTAAATAGAGGATTAAGTCAGTTTGCATAAGTTTGTCTATATTGTCACCTGTCTCTGTTTTCTTTTTTGGCCTCTAAGGGTGGCAATATTTTTTGTGCACTGAAAACCTGTCAGCCCATCACATGCTCTTCACCAGTCTCTGTTCCAGATACATGCTGCTTTGTTTGCAAAGGTGATAATTTTACATGTGCTCATGCAGCACCTTTTAATATGTATCGTATATAAAAGTACAGTATATTTATTGTAATAAATAATATAGGGAATGAAACACTTGCTGGACATGCTGTTGTAGGGATTGACTGATTGGTGTGATGTAGCCTGGTGCAAAGTAGAATCACTATGACCACACCAAAATTGATTATTTGTCTATAACAGCATGTCCCAAAAAGTTTTATTTCTCTTATACTCCAGGAATAAGGCAAAAAAAAATTACACATATTAACGAGCAACATATAACAAGTTTTATCCTTTTATAATTACATGAAAAGTTATGGAATGGTCACAGGACAAGTTAGTTTTTATCACTTACATTATAGCATCTATAAACAGTTCTCATTACCTTCTTTAATTAAGTTAATAACGCTTGTCATGTTCCTGAAAAGACAGAAAATTATTAAATGTTTGTGTGAAAAGGCTCTATGCAAGTGATAATTGTAAACAACTTTTATTCTTTTCTTTAAATAAAATGAATGTGTATTATTTATTGATGTTCTTTAAATTTGGCGTATTACTACTTGTAGTTTTTTTTTTTGTAGATTTAAGGAAGCAATGTAACTCTTGTTTCTCTAAAATGAATAGAGGGTCCACCTGCCAATTCATATGACGATGAAGGACAGCAACTGAACCGAGGAGTTGTATGTATTCTTATTATTTATTTACAGTGCATCATTACTTATACAAAATAAATTATTCACAGTGTAATATGTGTGAAATGTGTAACTGAAAAAAAGCTCATAATTAGCCCCGCAAAGCCTACTACACTGCCGTACAATTTCCCAATTCAATAAAATTTTATTCATATACTGCTTTTTACAATGGTCATTGTCTTAAAGCAGCTTAACAAAATGAAAAGAAAATTATGAAAATGTGTATGAGCAAGTAATAATGTGTATAGATCATAGTGATTAGATCCGTGATGAGCAAGCCAAGGGCGACGGCGATGGTGGCAAGGGAAAACTCCCTGAGATGGCAATAGGAAGAAACCTTGAGAGGAACCCTGTTGAGTCCGGTTCCTCTCAAGGTTTCTTCCTATTACCATCTCAGGGAGTTTTTCCTTGCCACTGTCGCCCCTCGGCTGGCTCATCAGGGACTATCTTAGAAATTTGATTCATACACATTCCATACAAACTTAAATAGTTCTTTTGATTGTGTAAAGCTGCTTTGCGACAATGACAATTGTTATACAAATTAAATTGAATTGAATTGAATTGATGAGACTTATGCCATATTTGACTTTGCTGCGTTTGACAGACAGCCTAGGTCTGGAAACTGGACACCAAATGTTCATATTTTGTTAGCTACGAACTAGGCAGCTAACTCGGATGAGTGATTTATACTCAGTATTTTATATTTAACAAACGAATACAGTGTAACACTGCGGGTTTCCTGAGAGGCAAATCCGCAGGCAACTATATTGCGGAGTTCCGATTAGGCAGATCCGTGTTAATCTGCGACTGTGGTGGTTAGACACCACTGTCATGGAGGAAATCAGAGGTGATGCGTGACACCTGGGCACATGTCTATAAAAGCCTTACAGCTTCGGCACGCAACGTGCAGTCATTTAGGCAGCACCAGGTATAGAGCGAGAAAAGAGAAGAGTTGTGAAAAGAAAAGAGAGAACAGTGTGTACAGAACAGAAATAATTGCAGGGAAATGCAAGAGAGAAAAAACAAAAGAGAAAGATAATTGAAAATAAAAGACATAAGCAAAATGAAGTAAAATAAAGACAAGCAGTTTGTGTTGAAAACAGAAAGAGAACCTGGTGTCAGAGAGATAATGGAGTTTTTGTGTTGAAATATATTTGTTTTTTGCTCCAGACAACACCACTAGTTCAGTCTGCACAAGCGCCTTTCCATAATCTCCCCTCTTAAGCCCTCATCAGGCTTCCACACACAAGATCACTAAACTTTGCACTCTTTAACATCCTCACGATACTACCCGTAAAATACAGTGAACCTAAAAATGTGAATATCATGATTTTTTTTTCATAATTTAATTTAAAAAGAAGTGAAATATTTCAAGCCTTTTCAGGTTTTAAATTCGATGATTACAGCTTACAGGTCATGAAAATCAAAAATATTAGAATAGAACTCGCTCTTTCAATGATATCTGTAAGTTTCAAAATGTATGTCTGTATATCTGTATGTCTGTCCAGTCGAGTTTGTCAGAGTATCACACAAAACTGGCTCGAGAAATTTTTAATGAAACTTTGCCAGTCTTTCAGTATTTGCTTGAAGTTAAACCTAGCAAATAAATGAGTGAAGCCAATAAATCAAATCAAAATGTTGAGTAGAAGGGACTCTATGAGCAGTTATGTGCCAGACTACATCACTCATCCTATAGCGCTTTTTTGGATAAATATTCAGTAGCACTTTTTCCCTAGAGGCGGGTGTGGCTATACACATCACTCAACAGCCATCAACGCAATAGTTCCTCGTACTGTATATAGACAGAGAAATTACTGTAATGCACCCAAAGTAGCTTTAAATTCTCTCAAAACACTAACGAACACTCAACAGCATGGCTTACTTAAAAAAAAGGCAAGTGCACTATGACAGCTGAATCTTAAACGATGATTGGACATATGTATGTTCCAATGATTACATTTAAGCTGATCAGTTTAACTTGAGCTTTATCCTTTTAACTATTTCTACAAACTCTTTTCGCGTCAACAACAGGTACTAATGCTAGTACAGAATAAATACAGTGTATCTCTGGGTCTACAGTACACATTACCCCAATCATAGGGAAGATTGATGACTTGACAGTTGCCCAGAAGACGATCACCACAAGGAGGTTAAGTCATGGAAGATCATACCTGAAAGGGCTGGCTGTTTGCAGAGTGCCAAGTGTGGTAGAAAAAGGTGCACAAACAACAGCTGCAGCTTTAAGAAGATTGTCAAGCAAAACCAATTCAAGAGCTTGAGAGATTTAGAAGGAGTGGAGTGAGGCTGGAGTCAGTGCATCAAGAACCACCAAGCACAGACATCTTCAGGAAACTGTTGCATTCCTAGTATCAAGCCACTCCTGAAACAGAGAAAACATCAGAAACACCTTGCCTAGAATAAGGAGGAAAAGAACTGGACTGATGCTCAGTAGTCCAAAGTTCTCTATTCAGATGTTGCATTACGTTTGGTAATTAAGGTGGATAGGCACAGAATCTAAGTTTCTTGAAATCCAGTGTGAAGTTTCTACAGTCGGTGATCATTTGGGGTGCATTTTTGGGGTGTTGATCCACTGTGTGTTTCAGGCCAAAGTCAACACAAACATTTACCACGAGATTAGTACAGTGAGCTAACGCCACCTGCACTCTCAGAGCAAGTATAATTACTGCATGTACGCCCTGCATTTCACACGGATGGTCTCATTTACAGAGTCATGCTTTAAAGTCTGAATGTGAAAACAGCATGGAAAACAACATTAATTGGACTTGTATTATAATGCTTTTCAACTTGGATTCACATGCATTTTCTCAGTTTGGAAATAATTTTCATGCTCCATACACAAAGGACATGCTCCATATTTATTCTTTCAAGAAAGAAGGGTTCAAGTTGTGCAAAGATATTAACAGTGCCATCACCAGGAACAAATGTTCTTTATTTAAATGAACTATTACACTGTTTGTTATAACTATACATAAACTATACATAAACTCAGATTCAAAATAAATAAATAAAAAAGAAATAAATTTTTTTTTACTTCACTGACAGCATACTGAACCATGGCTTTGTGTACCAACACAACCCTATTAAATAGTGAACTAACCAAGAATAAATGCAATACATCTGCAAGAAAATATGCAATAAATGCAATATAAAACAGGAAGTACAGAAATACAGTGAAACAATGATAGGAGGCATAATAAGAGTCCTTAAGAAAACAGAAGTTCTAAACATCAGAGTGCACATCAAAACAACTTAGAAGCAATTATCAAGGAGTCAAAGTGTTTTTTAAAGTTATCAGATGTGAAAGCGCTTCTGTGACTGGTTTTGAATGTGATTTTTGCAGGCAGTTGCTCTCTCCTCAGAATGGTGTACTTTCACACATGCTGCAACCGACAGTCAGTGTAATTAACGATTGTCAAACACCTGGTTAAACATTGAGGTGCTGTTATCGTCCATTATCACCACTTGTTTGTCTCTCATCCAATTCCAGACTTCTCAGTTGGAACTAACTGTTGTATAATCAGTTATCAATCATCCGTCAAATTGGGCTATATTGAAAACCTGCAGCCCTACCGCACCTTTTTATGGACAAGATTTAAAAATTCTCCAGTAAAGTTTCAGGCTAAATAATTGTAAATGAAAGAGATGAATGGATGGATGGATGAAAGCAGAAACAACCATAAATAAAAAAAGAATACAGTAAAACCTCGGATTACGAGTAACGCGGTTTACGAGTGTTCCGCCAGACGAGCAAAGATTTTTAATAAATTTTGACTTGAAAAACGAGCATTGTCTTGGTTTACGAGCACGGAGTATCATGTATCACGCATGCGCTTCTTGATTTGACGCCGAGCGTCACGTGATCACAACTGAGCCAACGGTTTTTCTCTCTCTTGCGCTGCGGGTAATCATCTCCCCTCCTGGGTCTTAGTGCTCATCTCTTACTGGTATAATCAACATCCGTGTGTGTGTGTGTGTGTGTGTTTTTCTTTCTCTTGCGCTGCGGAGTGTGTGTTATGTGTGTGTGTGCGCGTAATTTGACACCGTGCCGGTTCACACACACATACACTCTCTCTCTCGTCTTTAGTGTGTGTCAGTGTTTGAGGCAGAGAGGGGGTGCCGGTTCACACTCTCTCTCTCTCTCTCTCTCTCTCTCTCTCTCTCTCTCGCCTTTAATGTGTGTGTGTGTGTATGAAGCAGAGAGGGGGTGCTTCACTCACACACAACCAGCACGGTGTCAACTTATGCGCGCACACACACATAACACACACACTCGGCAGCGCAAGAGAGAGAAAAACACACACACACAGTGCCTGTGCGCATAAAAAGGGATTTATTTTTACTTTTTTTATGGTAAAGTGCAGGTTAATTTGTTCTATTTTTACTTTATATTTTGTGTTAATTATTTTTATGTATTTATTTTTTCGAGCTGTGGAACGAATAATTTGAATTTCCATTATTTCTTATGGGGAAATTAGTTTTGGTTTACGAGTGTTTTGGAATACGAGCCTGCTTCCGTAACTAATTATGCTCGTAATCCAAGGTTCCACTGTACTATAAAGCGGTCCAGTGGTATAAATACTCAATTTGTTCAAATGTCATGTCACCAAGACATGAGAAAATGCTGTTTTGAATGTTTTTAAGCACATTTAATTTAGTTAAAGTTAGCTGTCCTGTGATGGGGAGACTCTGTTAGAAAGTTGCATTTGGCCATGTGTCATTAACGAAGACCCAATATCTTTTTATATCTCAACCTTAAGAGGCATTCTGTGGATCAGTGCAGTGGAGAGCAGGTGAAGAACCGGGCAACGCGTGTCACACCGGCAGTACTTCGAGGCTCACCAAGAGGCCTTAACCTACAAACACTGCACCTTAAAGGAGCGGCTGATACCACAGTGAAGATCCTCTTACAGCGCAAACACCAGAGAGGTAAGCTTCACAAGATCGCAAAGAATTCATGAGTAGGGTCTGGATCACAGAACACAGTTGGTTTGTCTTTGAGGTTCTTTGTGGATGGGAGATGGTGATGGGAGAAATGGTATGATTAAACTATATGTGAGGCCAAGCTGATTATTCAGAAACTGTATATTATTTACAGTGTTGGGTGTAAGTGTTAGAGTACTTGGATTACTTTTATGATGTAACGAGTAGTCTAACGCGTTTGGTCCGCCATTTAAGTACTCCGTTATTTACTTATTTTTTCAAAAATGTAATCGGTTATTTCGACAATTTATGCAATCCGTGAGCCAGACAGCAGTCATTCTCAATCCGTTATTGTGTGTGTGTGAAAGTCGTCCTACAAGCCCCGCCCCCGATAATCAGCCCCCCCTCTGTTATTCCTGCTGTTATACCTCTATCTCACTTATGCGAGTTTGACTATGCGAGGACCGACACGTGGAAATATGGAAACCTAATCACAGCGCCAAAGCTGGTGGTGAATAATGATGAACTGTACTTACGGCCACCGCGCGAAACCATGTAGGTGAGATAGGGGTGTTAGTAGTTAACAGATTATGGGTCAAACTTTGCTGAGTGATGATGGTAGAGTAATTATAAAGGTCTTGACAAAAACAACATGAGGAATCACAAAGGAGTTTTCATTTTCTGCAATGGAAAAGTACTCTAACTAGTTACTTTTATCAGAAAGTAATGCTGTAATGTAACTGATTACTTTTTAAAGACAGTAATTTTGTAATGTAATTAATTAAAAAGTAACATCCCCCTTTGACACAAATCTGCATTATTCATGTGATATTATCCACTGATGACAAAGAGAGATAGGGAAGAAACTATTTTTGTTAAGAACAAACGTTAAAGTTTTGTACTCTGGTGCAGAAAGACTTGCACCAAGTTAACTAAAATTGCATTCTTTTCTGTTACACTTTAAGTGACTCAGCAAGTAAAAAAAAAAAAATTAGAGCATAATGCAGTCAAAATATTTTTGGAGCCAAGACTTTCTCACAGTTGTTTGTCTAAGCTTGCACGTACAGTGGGAAGACCTACTCCCATGGTGATGTGTGGCACCCTGTGCTGGGGAAAGTTCTGGAGTGCATCCTGTGCACCTGCAGAGATGGCCTTCAGGAGTGCAGACGCTTAACCTGCCCCAACCAATACCCATGCAAACACCCCATGAAGATAGATGGAAAATGCTGTAAAATTTGCCCAGGTAGCACAACACACTTTCGGTTTATTGCCCATCTGCCACTTTCATGATAAATCCAACAGTATTTGTCTATGTGTTTAAGATACTGATATTTCTTTGCATTTTTACTTTTTATTAAACAGAGAGTAAGAATGAGAACAACAGGACAGACTGTTATCTAGGACAGGACAATAACAACCTTTTGGTGTATAAAGTTGAATCTTCATCTACTGCTCATATGGAGGACACGGTGCGAAAAATTGCCATTGAGAGACAAGGGGCCACTGAGGTTGAGGTGCAAGTATGGAAAACAGTCGATGGTAAAGATTATGAACATTTACCATGCCTTCTCGTACAGTGCATCAGAATGCTTTCATTAAAAAAAAAAAAAACTATATATACATTAGATTAATTTTTTATGGAAGCATTCTGATCCATTCTATGGATCCTTTTATGGAATTATTTTGATTATGTGTGATATGATCCACTGGTCAATATATATACTACTATATACTAAATTGTATAGTGGTTTCGAACAATTATGTACTTAATACAACAGCATATAGTCGATCATTCTACTAAAAAAAAAAAAAAAGTCTTTTTTCAGATGATTATTAAACTTTGTGATATAATTTGAAACATCTATTAATAATAAGACACTTACGGCACCCAACAATTCTCTCCCATTTTTGATATTGCTAGCATTTGGTAAGGTACCAATAATAATGGAGCATGTGCTAATTCTGTTAATTGTGCACTGGATATATTTTTATATTTATAAAGTACTAACCATCTCAGACCTTTGGGCCATTCAATGTTTATGTAAATAGTTTTCATTTAGATATATAAAGTGATATAAAATCATGACTAAGTGTAAACAAGGGCATTGATTTATGTTACTGGGACAGACAGGGCTGTCCCGCCATGTTGCCCATCAGAGCAAACGCGCTACTCCTGTCCGGTAGGATATTTAAGCTCACAGAAACCAGCACACTATGTGCAAACATTTAGAGAGCACCAGGTCTGGAAGAGAAAAAAATGAACAGAAAAGTGAAAAGATAAAGAAAAGAGAAAACTGTACGGAAAAGTGAAAAGATAAAGAAAATAGAAAACTGAGAAGAGGCCAGAAAGATAAAACATTAAACATTTATAAAAAATAAATAAATAAACATTTCACAAAAAAGGTATATACTGTACAGTGGGGCAAAAAAGTATTTAGTCAGACACCAATTGTACAAGTTCTCCCACATAAAAAGATGAGAGAGGCCTGTCATTTTCATCATAGGTATACCTCAACTATGAGAGACAAAATAATATATATATATTTTTAGAAAATAACATTGTAGGAAGGTTAAAGAATTTATTTGCAAATTATGGTGGAAAATAAGTATTTGGTCAATAACAAAATTTCATCTCAATACTTTGTTA
>JAQQZT010000011.1:11105933-11116386 GCA_030068275.1 Clarias platycephalus | reverse complement strand
GCAATTTTTTTTTTCTATGTACAAGTGTTAAAAATGCCCAGGTATTTTGTTTTGCAACATGCATTTAGCCTGAATAAACATTTATTTCTACCGCTTCATGTCCTGAGCATTGTGTTTTCTTTTTTTCTATGTAGTGTTTAGTGACTACTCAGTAGAGTATTTAATTTAAATTGACTTGAGGCATGATTTGACAGCATAGTTCAATTTTGAGCACAGATTGAACTGTTTTGGGGTGAAAGTTTGGTTTTGCAAGAAGAATCAGAGGTTTTGTGAATGTAGCTTGAAAATTGGGTTTTGTGTTCACAGTTTAGGGAAAAGGAGAGCAGCTTTCCAGAAATGTGTCTTAGCAATCGAGAAAAACTGTAATCTACTATACAAACATGACTGAGAAAAATGTGAAGAAAAAAAAAGTCACATGGGCAAAGAAAACATGATCACATGATCACACTGTCATGGTTGTTTTTGGTTATTTACAAACATACAAAAAACAATAATATGCTCATTTTTAAAGGCTCTTCATATTTGCAATGTGGTAAAAAGGTGGTCAAATTTACACATTATGAAGACAATGATAACTTTTGATGCCTGAAGTCTCCCCATTAACACACACCGCCAAGGCTTCCATATAAGCACATATAACTTTTTTTATTCGTCATTGACCTACTGTATGCTGTGTTGCCAGCACCGATCTGCGCCGCTTGGGTTTTTAAGTGTTTAAAGTGCTGCTAATCACTACAATGCTGAAGATATTCAGTACAACAGATTTGTGAGTGTCACTGTGCTTTCATACAACAGTTCTACTATATAAACAAGTAACTTCCTCTTCAGCCCAAAATAGACAAATGTTTTGTTTATAACAAACTATTGCTAGAAATGGAATTTTATACAGAGACAAACAAGCAGAGAGATACAAAGCTGTTTCTCAACCTGGTTGTTTTGGCCCTGATGCTGCATAGCCTTCCTCCCCTCAGGAAAAGTCTGCACAGCATCAGGGCCAAAACAACCACTAAGAAAAACAGCTTCTTTCCAATAGCGGTCAGACTCTCAAACATTACTTCACACTAGAGGCGTTTTTTCTCATGTGCAATAACTTTCACGCACAAGTGACTCCTTTCAAGTGCGATAATTAATCACACACTATAGACTCTGTCATGTGAATTAACACTCTACATATTTGGAAATTTATACTAAAATAATAGTTATTTGCAATTTTATATTTGCACTGTTTTATATTTGCTCAGGTTTGAAAAATTAATTATTTTATCATTTCATTAAATCATACGTAGTTATGTGCTGACTCTCTTTTAAGTTTTTAGACTAGTATTACTTTGACTCTCATAACTGTTAAATACAGTGCATTAAATGATAATATTAGTCGTGGGTGGTCGATCTCTTCCTATAATGAATTCTATTATATAAATAATCCCACTATGTGTTTGTTTGGAAACAAATAACCTAAAAAAAAGATCCATTAAGAGCTTTGTTTGTGAATAGTTGTAAATGTGGTTTGTCAAACATCTAGTTCAGAAGGTTCAGCTTTTGCTCTCTGTCTCCACTATTGTTTGTTAAACATTGCTTTTGTACTGCAACGTGAGTTGAATTTGTAATCAGAACTGTATAGCACTTTATCTTCATTTGCTAATTGTATCCTTCGGGCCTTGCATGCCTGCTGCATGGTTATTACTATGTTTGCACCATCTCTCCCCTGCTTCTGATCCCCATCCTTTCCCTTTCCTATACATGTAATTCAGGTCATTGTATTGATGAATCACATGTGCTAACTATCACACTGGACAATCTGCATTCAGTGATATGTGCAGTGTGGTTAAAAATAGATCTTGTCACGAAGCAGCGTTATAGAAATGCAGAAAAACAGGTAATAATTTTTGTTTTAATTATATAAATTTACAGCGTTGTTAATTTTTCATAGTGACAAAAAAAATAATAAAATGAATGAATAAATAAATAATGGAATTGCATGAGGAAGGAGCCTTGAGAGGAACCAGACTCAGAAGAGAACCCATCTTCATTTGAGTAATACAGAATTGCACAATCATAAATTCTGTATACCTGTTTGCTATAAGGTCAAAAGTGCAATTGTACAAGAGGGAATGCATTTTAGTTAACATGAAGCCCACTTTGCTGAGGATATCAACTGTTTACTGATGAGTACTTGGATACAAAACTGTTTGCGGCAGTTTCAGTCCTGAGACTCTCAAAGCAACTGCAGTCAAAATCGAGAAAAACAGTTTGCATCAAAGTCAGTATAAAGCCATTTTCTTGGTTTCTAACCGTCTACAGTAGTCACGTGTATCTTTAAGCAGACTATACTGGGCCCTCTTCAGCAGCAGTGAGTGGTTTTCCATGTAATGACAACTCCAACCAGGGCACGAGGATGAATCAAGCAAGTCCAGAGAGCAGAGGGGGCCAGAGAGAGAGAGAGAGAGAGAGAGAGAGAGAGAGAGCGAACACATTTATACACATGCTATTTCGTTGGCATTGAAGTTCCTCACCATGAGTTAAGAAGACACAAAGGTTGCAATTTGTCATTATTCTAAGGCCAAAACAAACTGTGGAGGAACAACAAGCTCAATCAGACATTTAAAACACCATCATCCCTGAACATTCAAAAAGCTAGCAAAGTGACTAGAGCTAAATCTAGTGCAAAGACAGCCACACTTTATCAAGAATGAGTATTTTTTATTTTGAGTTGTGTAAAAAAAAAAGAAAAGAAAAAAAAGTCAATGCCTTTTAATTTGGTGCATTTCTAAAGGTAATGGAAAATAGTTGATGTAAATAAATGACATTAGGTGTATTATATCACATGCTTTCTTTTATAATCTAGTTTATATATATAGTATATATAAAACTAAATATATATTATTTTACATATCACATAGTGAAGCTTATGTATGTTGTCGTATGCTATGCATCAGGAAGATATTATTCTTTTGCTACTGGATGGTTCATATTTCCCTTGTGTTTAATAAATTATGTATCTATCTATTCACCTCCCGACATCATATTACATTTATAGGGCAAACATTTCTCCTTATGAACAAATCTGTTGATTTTAAATCTACCTTTGTTCAGTTCTGTGATAGTACAATAAATATATCTCACTTCAGGAGAATGGCAGAACAGTTTATTCCTCTTGTCCTGAAGACCAAGGAACTGTCAGTGAAGCTTTAAAATGAAGTTAGTAATAGGAAGAATAGAAATACTATTAAAACATTTGCAACGATTGGAACCTTCTTAAGTGCACTGTGAAATCCATTAGAAAAAAAGTGTGAGGAAAAAAAGAAGCTATCAAAAGTAGTGCTTGGCCAAGAAACCAGTTGTCAAAGAAGTGTCCAAGAGTCCAGCTATACAACAGTGAAGGGTTTACAGAGCTGATGATAACAATATCATGATAGCAGAGAAGGGGTTATAAAGCTGATGATAAAATTTTCATCAGCTCTTCACAGATCCAGCTTCTTGGGGAGAGTGGCCACAAAGAAGCCACTTCTAAGAAAGGTCATGTTAATTGTCTGAGTGCATTTGATGAGCCGTTTTAGTATAAGGAACTTGAAAGCTTGTTGCCATCACATACAATTGTTAAAAACTCTATATAGATAAAATTGAATTTAATTGAACCACGTTTTTTAAGCGAAACCTTCTCGAAAAAAAGCCAATCACAAGACTTCGTACTGTTTCATGAACAAATTCAATTCTGTGAATTTGTGACTATATTCTGTGAAATAAGACATTGTGTGATTTGGATGTTGCATGATCGCTATATTATAAACTTAAAGATATGTGAGATACTATGTTGTGGTAGCACTGTGGTGAAATAGGTTTTTCAGTTCCATATCAATGAATGTTTGCTGAAGTGGAGCCATGATATTTTCAAAAGAAAATGAAGCACAGATATAAATTAACACTACTACAAGGACATGTGAACCTTGTGTACAAGAGACATGAGATATGCATGAGACATGAGATCTTGTTCTGTACTGCAATTTTTGAACCATGTTATAAGGGGCATATTAGAGGCATTCCCCTATGATACTATGATACTGCGGCCAACAACTGCAGTGAAACTGAATAAGGTAGGCAGCTGAAGATGCTAAAATTAAAGTTTTTGTATTGCTTATCATGTTTCTCATGATCTTCAACAATCTTTGTGATTAAAACGATTTTGTGAGCAACACTTTTTTTCCTTGATCTAATCCACTACTTTCCATTTGACTCTCTCCAAAATCACAATCAAAGCATGAAAAATAAACCTCAACCAACATATTATTGATACTAAACAGCATACTTAAATAACCACTAACACAGCTGCAGGATGATAGATCCATTATGAGAAATCTTTGCAGATGGAGTTTTTTGAAAAAGAACACAAACAAATCGCATAAATTCAGACTAATATAACCCAAACACTTTTGACAAAATATTTTAGAATTTGTGCCTTTTAATACCTTTATGACTAAAAGAAAACATGCACAAACTATTCTGCAAAAATTGGGTTTTCTCATTGTCCTGTCAAACTGTTTAAATATTCTCCATCTAATTTGACAGCATTAAAAAAATGCATCAAGGAATAGAGGAAAAGGTACAAAGGTCATAGAGACAAGTCTGAGGAAACGTAAGTCTCTAATTGCAAAGGGATAATTCAAATCGAGTGAGTAAATATTTGAGTCAAACTTAGTTAATTAAATGGTTTTACGATTAAAAAAATATTATGAATACATAATACTATTTCTCTACAGAAAGTCAATTCAAAGTCACGTTTGTCAATCATTGTTGGGGGGGGGGGTAATTTTTTCTTAAATTTCTTAGATTTTTTTATTTTTAAAATGATCAAATCCAAATCAATGTTCTATAATATTAAACATAATTCTAAATAAATAATAAATAATGCATTTATGTAATTATACATCAGAAATATAAATTTAACAAAATTATGATGTTAATTAACAAGAAATTGCTGAAGCTGGTGATATAAGATCAATAAAACATCTTGTGCTGTTAAAAAAAATGTCAAAAAATATTTCGGAGTATAGCAGTATCTATTCCTTCCATCACTTTGGTTGTCCTTTTTATCCTCTAACAAAATTGTTGTTTTATCTCTTTTAAAAAGCTAGCAAAAGCAGATATTATGTTATGAATAGTAGAAATTGGTCTGAGATGGAATTTTGAATGGAAAAGTCTCTTTGCAGACTGATCCTAGTATATGATAAAGTGCAATGTTTATTTTTTGTTATGTTTCTGACAAACTGATGCATAGATTACATTATTTTGTGACCACATGACATTTCTATTATTTTGTGGCCACATGACCTTTTTACATTGGTCCAAAATCCATTCTTTATGCTTTCTAGCAATTTGAAGCCTTTTTTTCTGGCTAGACTGACTAACAAGAGGGTTTCTTATGACCACACAGTTGTTTAGTCCCAATCAATCGAGTTCTTTTTACATTGTAGTCAAGTTTCCTTTTTATATATGTACATGTGGAAATGCTTTCACTTGGTTCATAATATTTTTTTGAATAATGATACATCTTTATTTCAACTATGTATCAGACATTGTGTTTGATTGAATGCACTATTTATTAAAGGCCATAATCCCTGCGCTACTGTCTTTATGTCCATTTTGCTCTTCTACTGTAGCTTGAGGTATCCTGTTGAAATGTATCTTCAGGATATGTGAGGCCACAGGGCCAGCTGCGCAGGGAGAGCAGTGATGAATATGTGGGCTGACTGGATGTTCTTATTATTTACACCCTCTCTTTAATCAAGGCTGCATCAAGCAAAGCTGGCACAGGTTGGCGAAGCAGACTCAGGACTCCATTGGGTCTGTGTCAGCATCTTGCAAAGTGCACACTCCGCATTTCATTTGTATCTGCTTTAAGGACACTGTTTGCACTTCATCTTCAATGCCGCTCTCATTGTTTCTGACATGGTGTTTGATTACCTGTCAAAACTGAAAAGGAGATGCTGTTTTTCATTACCATTTCAGAGGGTCTAGTTATTTCCAAAACCATCTTTAAGAAAGATAGGTGTCTCTTTAAGAAAAATGAAAGAGAGATAAAGCAAGAAATTGTCAGATTGAATTACTGATACTGTTGGAATTTAAAGATGGGATTGGATTGCGGTAAAAAAAAAAAGACTTAATATTCTTCTAATTAGGAATAACCTATGTCATTATAGACCTCTTAACCTTTTTGAGAATTTATGAGAAGTGAAAAGGTCAGAGTTTAAGACAGTAAGACAGCATTTGATTAACTAGAGTGTAAATTTTAACTATGGTACGATGCACTACCACAATTTTTGTAATGTATTATAAGACTAAACATTTTGACAGCCATCACATACTGACAGTTACTTATCACTTTAGCACAACACTGCTATTAAACTATACATTAAATGTCATCATAATTTATGACACCAGTTGACATTTACCATGACACATACCCCTTATGATGTGGTTATGCCAAGTTCTATTCATGGATCCAGTAATTCAAATATTATAATTCAATTTAATAGTCCAGAATAATTCAGTATAGACAGAATAATTCTATTTAATAGTCCAGAAAAATACAGTATGTCTGGGAAACAGTAAAAAAGACTGCAAATTGCTTTTCTTGGATGGCAGTGTGCTAACATAGATTACTATCTTTTTCAGTTTCCAGGCCACCTTTTTCCTGATTGGAAAACACCACAAAGTCACACCGAGTTGTGTATAAGTGATTTCACATCTTTAGTCTTGTTTCCTTTTTATATACTGGTCCATTAAGCATCATTATAACCAAAATGCAAGAAAAAAGAAAAAAAGTATGATGGCAAGGAGATGTGGCTTTTATCATGATGTATAGATGTTTAGTTTTTTCCCCCTAGATAGACTCTAATGACTTCTGTGTGGACATAAAGAATTGTTCAGTATATCTCAAATTAGAATTGCTACTTGCTGACGATAAGCTGTTCCTATAGTACAACTTTTCCCTTATAACATAAAAAGATTATTAGCAAAGACCCTCAAAAATAGATCAGACTTAACATACGCTGTCATCATTTTGAATCCCAGTTACTTTAATTCAGGTAATATTAAGTGGATTTGTAGGTATGCTGAGGAAATTGAAAAAAAAAAAAAAAAAAAGACCAGATAAAGAAGAATGCCTACAGCAAATTAGAAGTAGCCATGTTTAATTTAAAGTGTGTGCCACTGTGAAATCAGTTTCATCCTTGTGGCAGACGAGCTTTAAAACCAGGACAAATTGAGACAGAGTTGGTGAGCCTTGCCAGTCAGATTCGCTTCAGTTTGCCAAGGCTTAGAGTGCAACATGTTGTTCTATGATTGAGGATAATTTGTTTTCTCAGTCAATTTTTCCTCTTCTTATGGAATTTTGCAACTGCCCAATGAAAAAATATCCCTTATGTATAAGTATTACTTTGATATGCTATTTTCCACCACATGATATTATATATAAGAAACAATGTAATGTATGCAACAGTTTATTCTAGTCCAATGATTAGATAGTTTGAGCAGTGTTCCAGGAGTGCTTCTATTCTAGGACCCAGGCAATCAGAATTTTACTGTCATTGCAATGTGGTTATTGAACACTAGAGGCTTTCTCTAAGGCTTTCCCTGCGGGCCTGTTGAAATGTTCCTGCAATGTAACTGAATGAGGGCATAAATTAAGGTTGATTAACAAAATAATCCGATTTTGCCATATCATTAGTGTTTTTTTTTTTTTTTTTTTTTACTAGAATGGCACATCAACACCCTTGCGTTAAAATTTAATAGTTTATTTAGCAAAAAAATTTAAGCAATATTACAATTGTAATGCATAGGTTTTTGTTTTTACTGAGCTGTGTTTGATTTATGACTTAGCTAATAGTGGATGGCTGAAGGAAAGGAAACTCTGGGTTTTTGAGTGGGTTTATTAAAGCACTATCCCATAAGAGGGAATGCTGTTGTGCTAAATATTAGTACAACTGTTATGTGAAAGTAGACACAACAATACAGCCTTGGGTGTGACATTGTTCTCATACAATAGTTCCACAAACGCCATTTATTATCAAAAGATTATGATCTGTTTATTGCTTTGTTTAACTAGTTATTTTGCTCCAGAAACAAATCTTTCTGTGAGTGGCAGAACTAGCATTGAGCTGGCCGGGGACAGTTAGTGTAATTAAAGGGGTGAAAATAGTTTTGAATTCTTACCAGTACTATATACATGTATATAGTCAAAAGGTGCTAACCACTACGCCTTGGTTGGAACTATTTTAGAGACTGTAATGGGTGAAATTCCACAGTCAACAGTTTCTGTAATCATAGGATATCCTGTTGGATTTATTAAAGTCTTTTGTTACTTCTCTCTTTGTTCAGAGGTAGATGGGTTTGGTTTTCAATGATCTCTTTTTTAATTACCATTGGTTGTTTGATAAAATTCACATGTAATTGTTTTGTCCTTGAGTTCTATGATCTGCATTTTGAAATGTTAAAAACGACACCTTTCAAAGAAGGTCTACTGAATTTGTGACACAATTTACAGTTCAACAGATCAGTGTACATCAGCTACAGTATTACTACAATACTAATATTTCTAAACTGACATTCTACAACAGTTCAGAACTATATGTTGACTAAATTGACAATTTTGATTCTACAACCCTAATTTAAATTTCACTATTTCATTTATAAAGGCTTGGGTAGAGACAGCTACAACATGCTCCTACTACCACTACTGAATTCTAATTACTCTATTAGTACTCTACAGTAACCACACTACTGACTTTGATATAACTTATACTGCATTGGATAAACAGACAACACATCTCAAAGGCAAGCTTCAGTCATTTCCTTTTTATTTATATCAGCCTAAAAAGAGAAAAATGAAACTGTTTATATTACAAACACCAAAACTGCAAATTGATATAATACTCACACCATCTCTAATACCTTATTCCTACCAGTAATACATACTACTGTAAATAATAATAAAAAGAAAAAAAGCTATGGCGCTGTGACATAGAGACAGCGTATATTAGGCTAACAAACATTTAACTATTTGGGTACACAATCTGTCTACCTGCTCAATTCCAGTTTTTGCCATCATAAATCTTTATTCATCAGCTTTTTGGTTTGAATTGGCTTGGATAAAGACATCAACAAATTATTAGTTGAAGAAATGAGATTTGGAATTTTGATTAAATATGAAATGGCCTGATTTAATAATTCATCACATGTCAGTATCAGGATGGGTTTGTTTATGGAGGCACTAGCTGATGAATTCTCATAGTCATTTCTTTTACTTTGCTTCCCAAGAAGCACTCTATTTGGGTTTTTGTAATAGATTTAAATATATTCAGAGTCAATGTCATCTTATTAATATTTGGCCTTAGCTCCTTATATTAAATTCAGTTTCAAGTGTCTGTCTGCAAAAAAAGATTCCAACAGTTATTGTGCCATAATTTGGGGCAATTTAAAAAATATACATATAGTGTATAAAAATGAAGATCAAAGTGCTTTACAGTAAAATTTATTAAATATGTATGTAAAAGAATAAACAACAATTAACATTTTTTAAAAGGGGTAACCTGGTCCATATATTTACCTACTGTATAAAGCACTGAGCATTGCCGCTCCAAAAACCCAAGCTGTTCACCCTGGGTTGATTCCATTGCCCAGCCATTTCTCACTCCAGTCAAGCTTTTACTGGAACAGCTCTTGCTTTCCCTGTAGAGACTTGATTGTGGATGCTTAGAGGAGCTGGTTTACCTGATCTGGCTGTTCCCTCTTGCGAGCACTGCCAGTATGTAATTGGTCCATCTGCTCCATGTGTTTGAGGAATTGGTTCACCTGGCAGGAGGTGCAGAGTAAGGTTTGTTCACACTCAGCTGGGCTTTAATGACTGACAGTAATAGGAACCGCAAGAGACAGAGCTTCCTTCAGTCATTCTCTATGCAATCACTTTCACTTTGTGGCTTGTCTGCTGTTGCTAAAAAAATTTAATGTTTCTTATTGAGTCCATAAAAGATTTCAGATGTGGTAGATTAAGCATGCTTACTTCCAACATTTGCCAAGGCCATATTGATTCCCCTTACTACAACTCACAATCCATGACAGCGCTAAAACTATAGTGAAATCTATTAACACAGCTGGGGCGTGTCCATTCCTCAACAAATAGAAACTGTCACTAGTTTGGAGGCAAATTCAGTTTTAATTCAATTTAAATGTAATGGAATTGAATTGAACTTCTTTTATTTTTGCTTAAAAGTGCTCTTGAAATACTCCTTTGGCCTCAGCAGAGTTTAAACTGACTGAAAATTGTGCTAACCTAAATATAGCTGCAGCCTTTTAGATATTAAAAGAAATCAATATAAGGTTTCGCGGCACGGTGGTGTAGTGGTTAGCACTGTCGCCTTGCACCTCCAGGGTCCGGGTTCGATTCCCGGCCAGGCTCGAT
>JAQQZT010000011.1:11035667-11060086 GCA_030068275.1 Clarias platycephalus | reverse complement strand
GAGACATTTCATTCATCATTCATTCATCTCATTATTATCTACAGTAGACACATTTTTCTCACACATACACACTTCCAATTATTTTCTTTTCTAAAAAAAAAAATTTCTTTCATTTTTTGTAAATTTTCTTGACCATGACAATGACCATTGTTAAAAGCACTATATAAATAAAAATTGAATTGAATTGAATTGAATTGAATTGAATTGAATTGAATTGAAGGGAAAGAGGTTTTTGAGCCTGTCCCTTTGCATTCTTTAAAAAAAGAAAGAGTTTTCCTAATGGTACAGTTGATAATTAGTGATCTTAATTAATGCATCCAAAAGTGCTTGTACATTGAATCATGTCTAATATGGTAACAGTCTCTAAGTCATGAGTATAATGCTTAGCTCTTCCCAGAGGAGGAGAGTATCATTTAGGGCAAATTACATACAGTAAATGAAGTCACGAGATTATTCACATGTAAAATTGATGTGACAAAAAAACAAACAAAAAAAAAAACAGCGGATTGTTCTTAATTATGCAAAAAGATGATTATGGAGTTCTAAGTTGAAGTCCATTAACAGATATAAAGCTTCTGAAACAATTATTTACTGTAAAGTTCATCAATACTTTGTCTCTTTCTTAAAAGAAAGAAAAAAAAACAAGACTGTAGATGTGAAACACTGTTTTTATATATATGTGATTTTTCTCACAGGAATAATCACTTTTCAGTAATGTTTATATGATGTTACCTTGGTTTAATTGAAATACTTTTTGTAAATTCAGGGCATATGCATGAAATGCATCTTGAGATTTTTATTTTGTGTGAGATCACATTTTACACACATTATCACATGTTAAATGTATATGGCTTTTCTTTAGAGATTTTATACATCAGTGATCAAGTCGGTAGTTTTGGGAAGGCTTTTTGCCTAATTGTGGAGGATTTAAACAAGTTATGTCACTAGTGTAACATACGTTAATGACTTTAGATTGTAATGACTTGCAAATTGTAGGATTAAATATGTTTTGGACCAGAATAATCATTTACGATCAAATACCCACACATTAATTTATAATTCATTGGTTGTTAATATAAGATGGAGTCAAGATGGTTTGGTAAATATACAGTATACCTTCGAATACAGTTGGCTGTAATACGGCTGAAGGTTTATTAATTGAGATAAAAAAATAAAAAAAAAAACATTAAAAGTAACATGATAAGCATATCTGCACAGATACAGTACATCATAAATGGCCAAAATGAATGTTACAATGCAGATGTTTCAGTGTACTAATTAGGATAAGTTCGATTTATGGTCCTATGGGATATGACTACCAGACAAAGGTTAAAAGCTAAGAATCCTTAATAACGAGGAACACAGAAATCAACTTGAATGAAGATTCATACTTTTTAGATTTAAAAAGTGGTTGCCTATTTCCTTTTCTGGCATACAAATAGTTTTTTTTTTCTAACTTTTAATTTTGTGGTGGAATACCAATGTTTGAAAATCAGAAATGTTTTATTACTGCCTCAATAATAAAGTTATAAAATAAAATAAAATAAAATAAAATAAAATAAAATAAGTACTAAAAATACAGGGTGTGCAAGACCTTTGTTTCCTGATATGCTGTATGTAATCTATTGTTTAAACATCACAAGCCAATCAGATTGCTTCATTGATTTTCAATAGTAATGATGTAGATGCTCACTTTAATAATTTAATTTAAAGTTTTATTTGATGCAATAAACGATGCAATATCTCAAGAACAAATGCAGAAAGTATATACTAACTCTCTGCATTTGTTATATAAGAGTATGATCTTATAGCATTGCTTTGCGTTTTGTGAAATTAAAGGTGAAATTGCTTGCCCTCTCTGTGGTATGTTCTTGACCTAAACCTAAGAGCATTCATGTACATTATGAATCTACAGAGGAAAAGAGGAGTCTGGTCAAGCTTACAGCACCATGGACAAGCTTACAGCACCATGGACAGATCTGTAGGCATTTAAACAGCTCTTTAACCCTTAAAACAGGAACACAATTAAATATTTATGGAAAATTAATTTTTATGGGGAGCCTGGAGCCTATCTCTGGTGACTTGGGTACAAGGCAGAATACACCCTGGACTGGGTGCCAGTCTCGATACACACTATAGGCAATTTGGAAACACCAGTTAATCTACTCTGAACGTCTTTTCACTCTGGGGGGGAAACCAACTAAGCACAGGGATAATATGAGAACTCCATGCACACAGACTTGAGGCTTGACTCAAACCCATGACCCTGGAGGTGAGAGGTCACAGTGCTGACCACTAAGCCAACATGCCGCCTCGCGTAAATTCATACTAATTAAAATCAGCCGAACTGCCTTTTTTTCAAAATCACCAATGGACTTGTGGTAGTTTTACAGCTACACATTTAGTGTACATTGATTGTAAAAGCCTCCAAGTGTTTAGGTATGCAGCGTGGTGGCTTTGGTGGCTTAGCACTGTCGCCTTGAACCTTCAAGGTTGAGGTTAAATTCCCACCTCGGGTCTTTGCGCATGGAGTTTAAATTTTCTTCCTGTGCTTGGTGGGTTTCCTCCAGATCCTCCGGTTTCCTGCCACAGTTCAAAGCCATGCAGATTAGGCTAATTGGCATTCCTAAATTGCTCATATTGTGTGAATGAATGTGCGAGTGTGCATATAGTATGTGTATGTCTTGCGATGGATTGACACCTCATCCAAGGTATACCCTGCCTCAAGTCTCCTGGGATAAGCTCCAGACGCCCCTGTACAGTATATAGAAAAAAGCAGTATAGTCCATGATGAGTGCACAGACACACACACACACACACACACACACACACACACTTGACATGACAAGAGCATGAAAAAAACAGTGACCCATTTTGTATGTATGTTTAATGTATTTTTATGAAAACAATAAATAAACAAATCAGCAGAAAAAAAGGTTAGAGCAAATTTTCTTGAGACAGACAGACTAACAGACAATTACATACAGAAAGACAGACACACAGACAAACTGACCAAAAGGAATACAGCCAGGCAGACATAAAGATACACAGACCACAAACAGTCCAATATTTACTTGCAAAACAAAGATAGATTTGTATATATGTGTGTGTGTGTGTGTGTGTGTGTGTGTGTGTGTGTGTGTGTGTGTGTGTGTGTGTGTGTGTGTGTGTGTTTATTTAACATGCTTCAGGCTGTGTTTTGAAAATAAAAGTCATTTGTGAACTGCATTTGGCTTGATGAATATCCACTGAGTGAACCGTGAACCTCCTCCTCGGTGTTTGCATATTGACTAAAGCAAAAATCAATGCCTCCTCTATAAGTGCTGCCCGGTCACAGTGGGACATTGAGTGAAGGGTAAAACAGAGAAGTAGGTGATGGAAAATGCAGTCACATAGGGTAATTGAAGGAGGAAAGGTAGATGTCTCTCTTTAAAAGTCTATTAATATCCTGGAGATAACAGATACTTTCAATAGATATCAGAACCATGTTTTTACTTTCCTATACATCAAGATTTTGGATCTTCTTGACTCAAGCCTTTAATATGTCTTTGAGCAGCTGAAAAACACATTTTGGTCCCCAGATATCCTTCTTAAATATTTATATGGCTATAAACCAGAAATTAAATTTTATATGAATAGAAAAAAACGTGTAGATTTTTTTATGGAGTCATGTGGCATGTGGATGCACACAATCTATTTTATTTTAGTGTTAAACGAAACCAAGCTATCTACATTTTTATTCCTTACCTTCTGGCTTGAGCAAGAAACAGGCTGTGCACAGACAGTTTTAGCTTCGGGCAATCCGAAGAGGAAATCCCATGTATATTGCATGTCCTGCATGTGACCACAAAGAATATCGCTGTACACATCTTACCACATGTTTGCCTTCAGCTTTTCTTTGGTGTAGACTCTTGGATTCTCTACCAGATAGCTATATATTTCAAGCTGTTTGATGGCTGGCCAGCAGGTCAGATCGTCTGCCTCAGCACATATAGATCAGATAGGTTTACACCACTGCTGAGAGGTTATTTATTTTTTGTATTTCTTGTATTTTGCAGACACAGAAATACCTAACACTGAGATCTTCTTGTGTAAACAGGCTAACTACTGCAGCTAGTTTGGCTGCTATTTGCCTTTCAATCTCTTTCTGTATTCATTGTCATACATCACATTAATTCTTCTAATTTGTACTTTTTATCTAAGGGGTCACCACATCAGATCATTTGATCCACAAGATCTGGCCCAGGTCTTTCACGCTGGATGCTCTCTAACCGGGCTCAGGACCAGCACTGCAAGCAGGGACTGGGTTGCAGGTTGCAGGGTTAAGAGTCTTCCCCAAAGACCCAACAACTGGCGGTGATGGAGTTCAAACCCCCTCACCCTCTCATCAGTAACCAAAAAGCAGAGTCTATCAGGGTCAGAACTAATATTTTATAAACAGTTGTTATTATTTTAAGGGTTATCCGTTAAAAATGTCCAGACCACAAACTATATGTTACCAATTATGGTCACCAATTATTATAATGTGGTCATGAGAAACTTAAATCAAATCCTTGACTTGTCTAGTTCACAATTGAATACTGTGTAAGTCCTACAATTTAATTTATGGAATGAATAGAATAAAAAGTCTATTTGCCTTTGGCAATTTTATAGGTTTATATATGCTGAAGTGTTAGTGGGTCCAGTAAGTCTTTTCACCATTCTTAGAGCAGCAATGTGGTGCATTGGGTCGCTTTGCCTCATCACATGCCTAGAGTCCCCAAGGCAATCCTGAGCTGGCAAACACACTACGGGCTATTTGGGAACACTAATTAGCTTAATCTGCATATGTTTGAACTGTGGGAGGAAACAGGAGTACCTGGAGGAAACCCACCAAGCCCTAGGTGAACATGCAAACTCCACACACACAGGCCTTGTGTGTATTCCTGCCTTAAGCCCAGGGTTCCAAAGATAGGCTCTGGATCAACTATTACCCTTCCCAGGATCAACTGTTTTCTAAAGATGAATTAATAAATCCCCACACTTGTGTTTCTGTGGTTTCAATGGTATAAAGCATTTTATAGACTTATTTATTTTATATCACAGTTGCCATAAATTCAGGATTTTTTTGCTCACAAAACAGATACCAAGGGACGTAACTCATGGACTAACCAAATCATCTCAGTGGTTATGTACGGATCAAAGATGAACCAACTCATAGAAGAATGAGAATATCTCCTCAGAATTAAATGTACCGGCTTTTGCGTTTCCATTGTCCTTGTTTTGATAACATCAAGGGCTCTATTGCATTTTTAACCTACATAATAAGGTATTTAATTAGACCTTAAAGACCATTGATGTATCTTTAAAGCTGTACTCTATATAAAGATAATTAAATGTATATACAAAAGATACAAAAAAGACATTTGGTGGTACCAAGCCAGCAACAAATAACAGGCACAGTTTTACTTGCACAGTACTTTTTATTTCTTAGCGACAAGCCAAGGCAATGGTAGACGTTTCTGGGAAGCATGTGTATTCAAAATCATACAGATTAAACAGTGGTGCACCAACACAGTCTGATCCGCGATCGAGTCTTTTTTGTTCTGTTTTGCTCTCACATGTTTAGGTTCTGCATCAGATCATGGGGGCTGCAGGATCGTTAAAACCAGCACTACAACTTCGAGCCTCGAGCTCCGTTCAAATGCGCAGGATGGCTCTTAATATATTGTGGTACAGTATTGAGACCAATAGTACAAACGCGATTGCTTACTTGACCATTAGTCTCTGAAAGCAGCCTCAAAAAACGCACGATGGTGGAAAAGGCGCATGGGTGCGTGCAGCTCCCGGTAGACGCTCCCTTCCACATTGCACAGGGTTGCCAGGTTGGTTCAAGAATCACAAACTATTGTTAGGAAAAAATATATATATATATTTGTTATATTTGTTTTATATATATATTTATTATAATATATAATATATTATATATAAATATATATATATATATATTTATTATTATTAAAAAAATGAATTTTTCATAAATAAATAAATAAATAAATAAATATAGAAATGCACTAATACTGGTGCTAGTATTAGTATTACTAGTATTGAGTAGTTGCATGTTTATTTACACATGTTTGAAAAAAGTGCAGTCAGTGCTCCGTAATACTGCAAGACCTAAACCTAGTGTGCATTGTCACTTTAAGTACGCAATATTGCAACACAAGTAATAATAGCTAAGTGTAATAGCTAATCACAGCAGTGCAGAACGATTGGTTTTATACAACAATTCTAGAAACACTCACTTACTCACTGATTGTCTATACCGCTTTATCCCGTGTACAGGGTTGCGGGGGTCTGGAACCTATCCCTGGACACTTAGGACACAAGGCGGGGCACTCTATGGACAGAGTGCCAATCCATCACAGGGCACACACTTACACAGACTCACACACACAGTCATTCACACACTACGTGTAATTTGGGAACGCCAATCACCAAGCATGAGGAGAACATTCAAACTCCATGCACACAGACAGTTTAATCAAATTAGTGGATTGATGCTTATTGTAGTATAATGTGTGACGACAGACCAGTGGTGGACAAAGTATACAAATCCTCTACTAAGGTATAATATTACTCAAATAGAAGTAGGAGTCCTCAGTTTACATTTCTATATGAAAAAGTACAAAAGTACTTACCTTCAAATTTACTTAAGTGTCAAAATATTAAGCTTGTATTTGTAAACTATAGCCTTGAAGTCAAAGTAAAAGTGTCTCTCTCCCTCTCTGTCTCTCTCTCTCTATCTCTCGCTCTGTTTCCAGACTGCAAACGTGATGTTTTGTCTACAACCATCTCAACAATCATTTCAACACCTACTACATGTTTAAGCATTTTACAGAGGGAAGGTAAATCATGTGATAATGTATAATAATCAGCAGGTGGCAACACTGCTGCTTCAAATGCTACAAACCACTGTGCTCATGTGACAAACACATGTAGTGAAGTAGAAAGTACAGATATTTGTTGTGGGATGTAGTGGATTAAAAGTAAAAAGTTATCCACTAATAAAACTAATTAATTATACGACATATATACAGTATGTAAAAAACTTTTACTCATGAAATAAATGTACTTAGTTACCTTCCTTTCCTGCGACAGATGATATGAAATGACAGCAATCTAGACATTTTTCATAAAAAGCAAAGAAGACTGCAAACTGTGCTTTGTATAAAACAGCAAGAAGCGCTACAGCATTATTGTACATTATGAGTAACCTGATAAAACAGTTTATGGCATATAAAAAGCATCTTTAATAGAGAGAACAAGGGCTACTATGTGTGTAATGCATTATTTGTAAGCATGGTCATTAAAAATCAAGTGAATTGCTGTGAATTGCCTGAAGCTAATGGTATTCATGAGCATGAAGCTAAGACTTGCCCGTGTCAGAGCACTTCAGTTCTGCGAGCACTGAGTTCTGAGTCAGGCATCCCTTCACCGCTGTCACAAATATTACTCTAGGTAATTTTATGCTCTCTATTAAAGATACAATCTAAATGGAATAACATCCACAAAAAACATAGTAAACTCTTCTTAAAGCAAGGGTGTCCAGTACTATTATAGAGAGAGGATGCAGGTCTTTATTTCAGACAAACAGGAGCCACAACTGATACAGTAGTCCATTATAGCACAAGATGAACTCATTATTCAGATTTAGTTTCAGTGGTTAAGGGCCCTGTTGGGCCCTTGTGCAAGGCCCTTAACCCTCAACTGTACAGATGTATGAGATAAAAATGTAAGATGCTCTGGATAAGGATGTCTGCCAAATTGGGCTCAGTGTGAGTGCAGATTTTCATCCCAGACAAGCAGGAGCCATATTTGGTAGTCACAAAAGGCTCCATCTATGGATGGAGCCGTGGGTTTGAATCCCACTTCTGACATGGGATTTTGTGGGATAGGGGTAGTTGAGTGGTTAAGGCATTGCACTGTGGTTCAGAAGGTCCCAGATCAACTCATTGGTGTTAGGATGGCGGGTGATCTAAGCTGCCAGGCTCAAGGTTCAGACCTTTCTCCTGTGTGAAAGAGAATTTTGGCTTCCAGTTGGCGGTGTGGTTTCAAATCTCACTTCTGACATGAAGAATTTTGTGGGGTAGGGTAGGCTCAGTGCTTAAGGCCTGGCCTACAATTCAGAAGGTCTCAGGTTCAAAACCTGCGCCTGTTGGGCCATTGAGCAAGGCCCTTAACCCTCAACTGCTCAGAGGTATAATGGGATAAAATGTAGGTTGTTCTGGATAAGGGTGCCCTAAATGGTACTTTATTTGTAATAAAATCTTGCATAGAGAGTTTTAAATCATGTCTCCCTATGAATGCGTTGTATTGATTGGGGTAGGGGTTTCAGTACTGGTACTGGAAACGAGGAGTTTCCAGTAAATAAAAAAAAACGTACAATGAGCGATGCATCTCCATTAGTATTAGAGCGTAAACGCGCGCAATCTGGCAACACAGCGTGCCGAGGTCCCCTCTCCCCACCCCTTGTCTTGCATGTGGAGCGTCTGCTGGCGGACGGACTTTCTGCACCAGGGTTCGCGCCACTGCGGGGGGAAAAGCAGCAGCAGCAGCAGCGGTGGAGATGGAGATGGATTGCTGATATCTGCCTTTCCCGTTTCCCGTTTCCTTTTTTTTCCACCCGGCTGACGTCATGCTCCGCGTCTCTCCATAGTTTTAGCCGAACAAAATGAGGATTTCTTGCCATCAGCTTTTACTGATATTTTCCTGCGTCCGCGGACTCGCCATGGGGGCTTTTCCGAGCAGCGTTCAAATCGGTGAGTTGCGTAAAGCTTCCCGGGAGAACCGAGAGCGCTTCATGCTTCATCTCTCCGCTCGTCAAGTCTACATGACTGAATGAACGAATGCGCGTGTCAACTTTGAAGCAAAGACTAGACACGTCCATTGCGCGTGCTTGTGCGTGTACCTGTGCGTGTTAGTTAAATAGTAGGGTCTATTTACTAATGTTAATCGATTGCTGTTAATCCTGTCATCCGTTCACTGTCACGTAATCCGGCGCGCGCCACTGCAGTGCGCCCTAAACGCCACTAACCGGGATGCTCGACTTGGACAGAGCGGATAGGGCTGTTGTAGACACAGAACAGCGAGGGGAAAATAACACAAAACTTTAAAGCATTAATTTTCTCTCTTTTTCTTGTCATGTTGCTGTTTGATTGCGCCAGTTCCTCGTTTAGAATTCACCAGGGGTTTTTGCGTCCCCGTTGCGCGCGCATTCCTCTGTCACCCAAAAGTGCCTTCCTTAATTGTATTCCAGCACTGCATCAAGCTCTGTGTCACGTTCTTTACATCCTTCCTTAATAAATATAGAAGTGAATATATGCATGAATGAACGTGTCAATCACTGGATTGCCCTTGATTTAATAAAATGCTGGTGTAATTCAGTTTGAATCATGCACATACCCAATTGTGCTCACAAAAGCGTAAGGTTTTCATCCCTGGATCAGCTTGGACTTTTCATTCCCATTCATGCTTTAGATGTACATAATTAAGCCATTTCTCCCAAATCCATAATTCTTATATTTGACACAGAATATAATATCTACCTATCTATCTATCTCTCTTTCTGTCTCATCCCTGCAGGCGGGTTGTTCATCAGAAACACAGATCAGGAGTACACTGCCTTTCGCTTGGCTATATTTCTGCACAACACAAGCCCCAATGCATCAGAGGCGCCCTTTAACCTGGTGCCCCACGTGGACAACATCGAGACAGCTAACAGCTTCGCCGTCACCAACGCCTGTGAGTCCTTTGCTGCAATTGCTTTAAAATTATTAACAGCTGTGTCCATTCAAGCTGCTTAATTAGCCAGGGGAAGAACTGAAGAAGTGTCACTGGGGGAGGTCTTGTCAGAGGGTTGGGGGGGTGGAGGTGAGTTGTGTGGAACTGAGCTGTTGCTAAAAAAACCTGAGACTCATTAATGGACACTGGTGTGAATGATCGAGCTGATAATGAGAGGTGTATGGGGCAGAGCAACTACTGTAGCAGAGAGCACTACGTAAGTGGTAAGTGGTGTTACGGTGGCAGTACACATGCTGCACTGTGATGAGCCACTTCCTGGCTTTTGTCCAGCCAGTGCTTGTGCCTCTCTGGGAGACCTGTCCTCCGGCTCTTTACTGACACAAATACAGACTAAATGCACTCGCAACAGTGGCATTACTCTGTGTGTCTAACTGTATGTGTGTGCGTGTGTGCACCCTTCCCTAGTATAAAAAAAAAATCACTGCTCTTGCGATGTGATGTGAGCTTGAACACTGAAATTTGCGTTTGCATGGTGTATATTTGTTTTCGTCCACATTTGTTTTTCCACTTGCCTCAGTTTTGATGTCAAGCCACGTCTGACACAGTTTGTCAGCTGGTATGGCTCGTACATGCGTACTCTAGAAGAGAGAAAACGGTGCATTGCTAAGAGAGCTGCACCGCACCCGGGGGCAGTTTAGGCCAGCAAAGGCCTTTTTCGTGTTGCTTTCACAGCAAGATTCCCGCACCATCCTCTGCAACATTCAGGCTTTTGTCACTTCCAATCAGGATCAGACACACTAGCGTAAAGTAAGAACAGAGCAGGGGCAGCCATCATGTCAGCCATTCACAGTCTGCTCTGACCCACGCGTCAGCCTCAGCTCGTGCTTCTTCCCCTGCGCCACACTCAGCTTTGCTTGCTTTTTTTTTTCTTTTCTTTTTTTGTTCCCTTCATCTGTAGTGGAATGTTCAAAACTCAAGGCAGTGACAAGCCTTTGCAGCATGTTGGCTGTGGTGTGTAGTAGAGGTGAAATCCATGGAATGGACTTGTCTGTTTGTGTCAGTAGAACAGACAGATTAATTTATCAAAGCAAGACTTCTTTATATTGGTAAATACTTACTGCGGAGGTGCTAAAGAAAGGCCTATCTTGCATACTTGAATAAAACCAGCAGCATCTGAGCTCGATAAAGGTTGGCTTATGCTCCCTCGTGATGCCTTCATAAGGTCAGAAAATAATCTTGTTTAGGGAAGTTGTGCAAAGCAGTTCTCAAAAGTCACCCGAACTCCCAGTACCTCCATACTGATTAGCCAGACACACACTGTAAAGCCACCATTTCACACCACCTCTCCTCACACGTGTGCATCTTGTCAAGGGTCATACCAATCTTCACCTTCTTCTTTGTGATACAACAAAAGCCCACAAATTCAACTAGGAGATTGTGAAGGTTGTGGTAATAAACCAGTGTTCTAGAGCCACGAGGAGACCCCGGGTCCCTAGAGTCATAGGTAGGGGTCGTAAGGTGAAGGTAGCAAACATTCTATAGCAAAATGGAAATTGTCCTAGTGCATTCAGTTGTCAGATTGTGTTATTTATCTTTGTTTTTGGTGCCAACAATTGTTTGAAGAGACAACAGCAAAATGCATTTGCACTTAGTGTATACCAATATTGTTGTCAAGTCATTTTATCAAGAGGTGTTCATTTCAATAATTGTATCTTATTTGAACAAAAAAAAAAAATCATGCCAATTTCAAGCACAAACAGTCAAGTCTGATGTCATATACAGAGCAAAACACTACATTATCATTCATGACTTGGTAAAAATCAAGCTCTTAGATTTTTCTTGCAAGGTATGAACATTAGGAATTATATTGGTATTATATCCAGAATTAAAAAACATTGTATTGTTACCACCTGACCAATTACCATCCTCTGCTGTATCGGTGCCATTACCACTTTATACATTAAGATAATATACCACGTCACTTCTTTCCCACTGTTCTTCTTATGCCCTTCGCTTTATACCTTTTACAGTATATCCCAAGCACCGTCTTCCATTCATTCCATTCAAGGGACTGTTCATAAAGATAGGAATCCTTCTGGGCAATAAGGACGGATATGTGGGAAATTTATGTGGCCCGTTTAATTTGCTTGTGAGATTAAACGCACATGGTGTGCTATCAGTAATTCACGACAGCCCGATAAGTGCTGGTGTCATTACTGTGTATGAACAATCAGTTTCGGTTAAGCAGATTAGCCGCTCAGTCAATTACTCGCCATTTTGGGACCTATGTAAATCACAGTGGAGAAACAGCAGTGTTTGCCTCGTGTGAGTAGGTGTGATATTCCAGCAGCTCGAAGTAGTAAGGTTCATCCTCAACATTCTACCTTTCCTCCCCTCCTCATTTCCTCTACCGGGCACAAATCTGCTTGCAGTCTGTTGCACACAGGGGCTTTTATTCCTCACCAGGGAGCCGTGGCTTCCATGGTGGGATGAGCAGAGGACAGATTATTCGTTTCCGATGATCCCTGTGCCTTGTGCAGTCTGCTTTTCCAATTCTTCCCTCAATTTCTTCTCCCGTTGATACTCCCTTATTTTGTTCAATCAATCCAATCAATGGCTAAATTAAGCAGAGTGCGCCGAGCATGTGCAGTGAGGCGTGACTGAGAGTCGTTTGACCGCAATATCCCAGTACCCGGGGTTCCTTTGACCTTCATGGGGAAATTGTCAGATTTGGTCATGGTTGGAGCTGTTTTCTGTGTAATTTCTTTGTATCAGTGCTACAGCGCTATCAGCTCCTGATAGCAGCATCTCCACGCTGCCTTTTCCCTCTCTCACTGAGAGCAGTGCAGTCGCAGCATGGGAGAATTCAACTGCTCTTCAAATGGGTGGTTTCAAGAGCTCCACTTTAGAGAGGTGATATTTGATATTTGTTCCTACAGTAGGTTCAGATAATATTCAAGCACCCAAAAACTTAGCTCCTTTCCCATTGTTTTATTATAATGCATTTATATTTAGGAGAAACTAAATGGAGATTAGTGACCGCCGAGTGGCGCAGTGGTAAAGTGCTCGCCCTATCATCCACTAGTTTGATTCCTGGGTGATGCTGTAACCTCTCGTAGCCGGAGGTCTAGAGAGAGCTGATTGGCCGAGCTCTCTCAGCGGGGAGGGATGAGAGGTACTTAGTGCTCCCACATTAATCACGGCTCTACAGCCAATCAGAGTCTGTAAGCTCGGATAGCGCTGTCCTCCGAGTGTGTTACGCCGCCCCCAACAGTGCGTGATCGAACAGTTCAGAAAGATGCGGTCGCGTGGTTCGGGGGAAACGTGATAGTCTTCGGCCCTCACAACTGAGTGTTAGTAGTAGCCTTAATGTGGGAGTGGAGGAATTGGACACGATTAAATTAGGGAGAAAATCATGGGGGAAAAAATGGAGATTAGCAGAAACACGTTGTATTCGGACTTTGTAATGTAAAGTATCAGTCAAAAGTTTGAACATAAGTTTGGATTTATTTTCTGCCTTCTAGAACAATACAGCATGTATTCAAAACTGTAAAATAACACATATGGCATTAGACAATTTAGTATCAACTTCCACAACAGTCAGTTGTTATTTTAAGCCATGAAGTTTAACTGTTCTGTACCAGTTGTTGCAAGACAACAGTATTGTCAAGTGCATTTGCAAAACCCATCAAGCACCATGAAGAAACTTGCCCCTCATGAAGACCTTTCCAAAACAGACATATGCTGCAAAGGTGAAGTTCATTTATAGTTACGAGCCTCAAAAATCCTCAATTATGCTGCTATGAAGGCTTTACAGAGCAGACATTTCTCAATATCAACTGTCCAAAGGAAATGATTGCGTATTTTGGATGCCTTCAGCATTGTTTACAAGTTTAGAAAGAAATAAAAAGGAGGAAAGACTGTAGAATTAAAAGGTGTGTCCAAACCTTTTCACCTGGCACCATTTCAAATCCATTACCAAAATGGAAGAACACAAATGTAGAAAATGTTCTTGAAATATCTAAATTTCAAGAATGCATCAAATAGTGGCAAGGCAACAAAGATGGATGTAAAAAAAAAAACTCAATTTGTATGGATAACTTAGCCTCGAATTTGTTTCTAATGAACTGTAAGACTATATAGGTGAAAGGCCAGTTAGCTCTCTGCTTCAAGCTCTCACAGTCGCTCTGTGATGTTCACAAAAGTTGTAATCTTTTGGCTTCCAGAAGTCAACGTATTAGCCTCTCAGACTGTTAGGTCTTATGCACTGGGAGAGATCAGTAGTGGATAATAGGTGGGAACTGACAAAAAAAAGCTAGAATAAAATAAATTTTTTTTTAGAGATTCTGAGGCATGAATAACATTTGATCATTTCATATAATCACTCATTCGTTCACTCGGTATGGGGTCGCAGGGGGCCTAGAGCCTCTCCCAGGAGACTTAGGGCATGAGGGAGGGTACACCCTAGACAGGGTGTCGATTCATCGCAGCATTTCATACAAGCACTTTATGAGGTTTTTTAATCTATTGCAGTGGTTACGTTTCCTAGCTAGGAACAACCTCATGTACAGTAGTAACTTTACACTAATTGTTTCTAACCTTAATATACTGTATCTTAAACCCTTTTAGGAGTTTTCTCTGTACTTGTGTAACCCTGATCTCCATGGAGTTTAGTTCTGGGAACTAGTCGTTCTGTTTCTAGACTCTTTACTTATCTGCTCTTGTTAAGGATTAGATTATGAAAATGACACCATTTTAATTAATTCTCAGCATCTCATCTTGGCAAATCAGGACTAAATAAATCGAGACAAGGTATAATTGCAATGAACACCATGGACTGTCCTCTCAGCTATTGTATAAACATATTGAAATGGCTTTGTGCTCGCTTACTTATCGTCTGTACCGCCTTATCCTGTATACAGGATCGCGCAGGGAGGGGGAGGGGCCACAAGGCGGAGTACACTCTGGACAGGGTGCCAATCTATCACAGGGCACATACACTATGAGCAATTTGGGAACAACAAGTTAGCCTAATCTGTATGTCTTATCCACATGCAAACTCCATGCACCCAGACCTGAGGTGGGAAAATCGAACCTGGACCCTGGAGGTGCGAGACGAATGTGTTTCAAGACGCCATGACATCCCCTGTACTGCTTCTCTCCGTTGTCTTGCGCACAGTTTGGTTACCAAAAATCAGAAGCAAGCGCTAGAGCCAAGAAGTGCCGTTTAAAGCCTGAGGCTTCTGGGTGGCCGTTTCTGCAGATAGGAACCCTCTGTGAACACTTTTATTTCCACAGTGCAGCACCCTATCTCTTCTGGCTTGTCCCTCCTCTTACATATTCATTATTGTGCAGGAATAGTGTTTGCATAAGTCGATGGTAATTCCTCTTCCGAAAGAGCCATCATGCAAACGTCTGCAGTAGGAGTCAGTGGTGAGCTGATGCGGTTCGATGAAGCAGAGGAGCCGTGTGGCGGGGGAAGAACGAAATGGAATGGGGTATTTGATTGACACGAAACTATCCTTAACAGATTCACGAACGCTGATTCATTACCATGGCTTTGATTTTCAACTGGGACTACTGTCAAAGCTATCACCAAAAAAAATCTGACCAGTTAGATTTGAGAATTCAATGGTGCTGTTGTATAAGAAGTGGATAAAAGACAGACACGGGCATGACATGAAGCACAATTGTGATTAGTCACACCAAAATCTGACATCAGTATTGTTTTGTATTGACATCAGGATTGTATTGTCATTCTTATTATCTAGACAGAGCTAGCATTAGGGAGCTGGAGAAGGAACGGTGTCTGAACAACACTGTCTGTCAAGTGCAGAAAAACAATCGCAGTTTTGTCTCTCAAATAAATTAGAATTATTTAAACTTTGCTACAGTTGGTGACTTCATACGAACAAGACATTTGGTTTTGTATGTGTTTATGTTTCTATTCTTAAATATCTCTGCCTTGTTTTGTGATGTCCCTTCGATTTCAATTCATCCAAAAGTCCGAGCATGTGTCTCATGCTGTTTTTCACACTCTGCTGAACCGCTGTCTCTCTCTCGCCCCTTGCGGCATGACTCTGAGCAGTCTTTAAGTGGTTGGGATTCTCCTTCTGATTAGGGCTCTCTAGTGGCCGTGTCTCTGTGGGTCTAGTGTGAAGTTGGGAAAGGCACAGATCATCTTCGCCTGAGAAGGTCGAGGCTAAGACGAGACTCTAGGAACTGGAGGTGGAGGTTTGTGCTGCTAAGGGCTTGTTGTGTGGAACAGCGGTGCTCTCTAATGAGAGATTAATGTGGATGGAAAAGTCACGCGTTCCATAGAGTATTTCCCTTATTCTGTTTTCACACACATCTCTCCATAGCCAGACAGACATAAAAATTCATTGACCATTATTCCCTTCACACTCATGGTTTTATTTGAGCCCTTTGTGTAGCCGCCTATTTTTTTCCTCTCCTCTTATTCCAGTGTGCAGTGATCTTTGTAAAAAGCTATATTTTTTCCAGTGATTAAATGCATTTGGATGTCCATCATACTAGCTCTCCATAAATCCTTGAACCAGGAGCAAGATATTTTTCTATGAATTTTATTCACAGTGCTTCCATCGTTTGCCATTTTTGGCCCAAGCAAAATATCACCACTGATAAGGGCCACCACTGATAACGTGCCACAGAGCAGCTGCCTCTGTCACGCTCACGTAGATTTAGTCGACTCAAACCCACTCTGAACTTCTTTAAGAGGCTCTCGCCAGGACAGCAAGACTCCTACCAATTGCAACATCACAACATCTTGAGAAATCAGCAAGACCTTGGCTACAGTATGCATTAAGACTGCAGGCAGGAAGCAAGGAGCAACATTGACACTAAACAAAGAAGCTGGCTGTCAAGCTTTCCTCAGCATCACCATGCTTTGTCAGCCTTCTGCTGGCATTTTCAAATATGATTACAGTACCTTTATTGTCATTGTGCAAGAGATTCAGTGAGAAGAGGAACATAGTCTAGAAGTAGACTGAGAGGATAAACATACTAATGTGTGCAAATGGAAACAAAACTCCAAGTCTTAGCAAAAATCATGATGCAGTCTTGTCTCTTCATAGATTAACAAGGACAAACCTTGGACTGCTCAGCCTGTGCTTACGTTTTCTTCACCTGCAGCACTGGATGTTCCTGATGGGTGTATAATATGTGTGCAAGCCCTTTATGTACCCGAAAACACACAAAAAGAGAAAAAAGGGTCAATTTGAGCAGATTTCTTGAATAGCCGTCTAGATGCATGGTGAAAATAATCACTTGGCAACCAGATTTAACGAACGGCTTTTGGAGCAACATTCCCTTTGAACTGTCACATTCAGGGTGGCCAATCATCAGAAGATCCCAAATTTGAATCTGTTTGTCAGAGGTCCATGCAGGCATGATTGAACCTGCTTTTCAGCACCTCTTGTTTCCCGTAGAGCAGAACAACTCCTAACAATAGATTAGTAAAGAAAATGGTAGTGTTTAGCCGCTCGTTTAAGAAAAAAAAAAAGACTTGCTTACTTGTTTCAGTTGTATTCCAAGAAGCACAGAACCGTATTTTTAGCCTCCTGTCCTCTAGACTGATTGTTATTGTATGTTAGCGGTGAAGTGGATGCTAAAAAGCGATGACAAAATTGGAAATAAGTGTAAACAAGTTTTATGTGTGGAGCCCTAGTCCAGGAAGGCTTGAATTCCAATTTCAGGTTCTCCCATAACAAGCAATTTAAATGAAAGTGGTTGGTAATATTTATGAGTGAACCCAGTTTGAATCTAAAATACTTACTTACCAGACATTAATGGTAAAAGTTAGATTTTGACTACGCCACATCAAACTACTGTAGTCCAGACAAGTTAACATTTTAGATATTTATATCGTTAGATCATTAAAATATGTTGGGAAAATATATTCAGTAAGTTTCCATATATGGTACTGTGCGAAAGTCTTGAGCCTCCTCTCATTTTTTCATCATTTGCTTCCAAAGAGCCAGATTGTTTTTGGCGGGGCGGGGTAACACACACGGAGGACAGCACTATCCGCTCCTTCCTCTTGCTCACAGATGCCCCTGATTGGCTGTAGAGCTGTGCTTAATATGAGAGCACTAAGTACCTCTCATCCCTCCCCTGAGAGAGCTCAGCCAATCAGCTCCCTCTAGACCTCCGGCTGCGAGAGGTTACAACATCACCCTGGAATCAAACTCGCGACCTCCGGATGATAGGGCGAGCACTTTACCACTGCGCCACTCGGAGGCCCTGCAACCAATTTTTTTAATCTTTAGGTACTTTGCAACCTGTCGCAGTAAAACATTTGTTTCCATTTCCTTAATATAATCTACATTTTTTTTTTATTTAACATGAAGAACTGAAGGGTGGCTCAAGACTTTTAGACTGTACTATAAATAAGTAAAAAAAAAAATGTGCTTGGATTTCCTGAGCACTAAGTTGTATATAACATCTCTGTATAAAAACAGGAAGCTACTGAAGAAAAACTATTGCAATGTTTTAGACATTTGACCTTGCTGTTTGTATCAGGTCCAAAATTTAATGAGCTCAGCTGCTGCTTCTCATTCTTTAGACAATGTACTAAAGAGATTTCCGGAAGGATGCTCATCCTCCAGTCAAGCTGAAAACATCATGCCCCTTCCATTTAGTGTCAGCGGTTAAAAAAAGATGTGTCTGTAACCTTTTTGACATTATATAATATTTCTGGTGAGATAGTGATTTATCCAATAGCAGCCGACTCTGAATTGGTTATGACTAAAAAAAATAGAGCGGAATTAAATAAAATGTTGAGCACTATTTTATTTTTGGGAATCGGAGATATTTCTCACCAGACCTGTGGGTCAAAATATTGATGTTTCTTCTTAAAGTCTATCTAGATTTTGAGTAATTTAAACCCATGGTTGTCATCTGTGAGGTCATGTATCAAGAATAAAACTGATTTAGTTCCTAGCCCCCTCTGAGTGTGTGTGTGTGTGTGTGTGTTACTTTGGGGTAAAAAAAACGGAAGGTGTGGCAAATTTATGTGACTGACGTTTGTGCTGCATTCTTGCTTGTTATACATTAAATAATTAAGTTTTTATTTTTAGCAGCATGGTGGCCCCATGGGTCATTTTGCAGCTTCACAGCTTCAGGGTTTGATTCTGATCTTGAGTTAGTGTGTGTGACATTTCGGTGAATGTTCTCCTCATTTCTTCCTTGGTTTTCTTCATACAGTATCTTACTGTATGGTTTCCTCTCACCTCCCGGAGCTATGCTAATAAGTGGACTTGCTAAGATAAGTTGCTAAGATAAACTGTGAATAAGCGTGTGAACGTTTGTGTGTGTGTGTGTGTGTGTGTGTGTGTGTGTGGCGATCCACAGATAAAGCAGTTACTAGAAGTAAGATTTTTTTTTTTTTTCAGGAACCCATTTAATGTTTCTAGCTATGTAGCTTAGATTGGATATGCAAATTGGTCAATTTAAAGCTTCTTGCACAAATTATTTGTTTGTGACAAAATCTGTGTTATCAGTTCAAATTTTAAGTCAGCAATCCTGACGTTGGATGACTGTTAAAACATATTTGTAATATAGTAATGTAGTTGCTGTGATGATGTCCGTGATGACCCAAACGCAATGGTGCAAATACAACCTCAAAACAATGAAAATGAAAACAATTTGAAAATCTTTGTCTCGAGCATTCATGCTGATTAACATCCATTTGCACACTGTCTGACCACATGGTCGCTTTAGTTTCAAACAAGGTTTAGAATTAAAATGAGATTAGGGTGTACACAACAGCTTCCCACACACAGCGTGTGTATCCCATGTCACGCATCCCATCTCTCCATTTACGTTTCTTTCAGAAATATTACTGTGAGTTGCATCTTAGCTCCAGAATTACTGAGCCGTCATATGGTGTTTTCGGTGCTCGTTGTTATGTATACACGTTTACAAATTCCAACAGCATGTCCCCACCATGCGGTCCGCTGGTAAGCATGCAGTGTTCTCGCTGCAGGAACCAGTGTTTGAATCTATCTCATGCCATTGGTTTGATAATAATGTTGCTTTCAAGTTAGTTTTTCAGGAGGCTTAGGGGATGGGGTGCCAATCCATCACAAGGAATACACATACACACACTCACATTCACACACTATGGGCAGTTCGAGAACGCTGCTCATTCACAGACTATGGGCAATCTGGGAACGGCAATTAGCCTAATCTGCATGCCTTTGGACTGTACACCGACCCCGAGGCAGAAATCGAACCCATGCGATGGAGGTACAAGGCAACAGTGCTAACCACTAAGCCGCCCCCCAGGTCATTAAAAAAATTTAATGTTTTGTTTGTGGACATCTGATCATCACAACCATGTGTGCTATTTGAAAATCCGGTTGCAGATGTAGTCGCCCTTGGATGTTATAAAAACCTCCACTCTGTAGGTAGGCTTTCCACAAGATTTTGGAGTGTGGCTGTAAGGATTTGCTCACTCAGCCACGAGAGCATTAGTGAGGTCAGGAAAGCAAACCATGTCTTTATGAACTTTGTGCATAGTACCAATGTCATACTGGGACAGGTTTGTGCTTCTTAATTTTAGTGAAGGTCAGTTGTCCTGGTGATATCAGCTGTTTTGCGTGAGATAATGGAATCATTGCTTTAATGTTGATGTAGTACATCTGCAATGTCCTTGACTTCTAAAGGAGTCATAGAGTAAACTCGTACACCAGTACTAGTGTTTAGCAACATAGCAAAACCTCTCTGCTGTATCAATCACCTACTTCTTTTTGAGTGATGGCCTGAAGCAGGATGAAAACCATTGGATGAAGAATGAGAATGTGGAATGTCAGAAAAACTGACATGGGAGGGAGGGTGAATAAAAAGCCTTTGCTGAGGGAGAGTGTGGCTAACCACACAAGACAGGCTTTTGACTCGAGGCTTTGTTTAGAATGGATCTCTTGTGTGTTTGAGAATTTAATTTTTTTTCACTTACTACAGCAATGTTGAATTCTGAAATCTTGTTGGTTCTTAGATGGTGTTGAATAATTTTAATTAACATCAGCTCTGACAATATTTCTGACTGCAATGGTAAGAATATACATACACAGTATATATGACCACAGGGCAGTGGTGGGTCAATCGGTTAAGGCTATGGGTTACTGGGCTAATGATTGTAAGGTCGGGGATTCAAGTGCCAGTACCGCCAGGATTCCGTCATTGATCCTTTGGGCAAGGCCCTTAACCCTATCTGCTCTAAGGGCGCGGTATCCTGGCTGACCCTGTTCTCTGATTCCAGCTTCCTAACTGTGGAAATATGTGGAAAATCTTTGTTTTACTGTGCTGTAAGCTACATGTAACAGATATTTGAATGAATTAATTAATGTGCCCTTATTAATATGTTATCATTACTTTATAATTTTAAAAAGGTGTCTCTAGTGACTTTTTCAGCTGCTTAACACTGCTGTAACATACATAGTAATGGTACAGAATTTATTTCCCACAGATTCCACATCATAAATTGTAACTAAACCAATAAAAATTTAATTACTGGAGTATAAAAGGAAGCTATGGTAAGTGCCATTATTGGAAAATAATTAATATTTAATTTTCTTCTTCATCATACTGCAACACATAGTCACAGATTAGTTTTTTTTTTTATAACAACACATCTGCAATATAAGATCACTTGAAACTTTTTCCCCCACAATTTTAGTAGAGATGGAAATCACCAGTCTCCTACCAATACAATAAATAACAATATCTAGGTACCGATACGGATGTTTCTGGAAGTATCACAATCTTATAAATATCCTTTTTTGATATTACATTTATTGCAATAATTATTTTGTTACAGTAAAATGTATTTTTTTTTTTTTAAGTTTAATGAATAAATAAATCTATCCTGTTCCTTATAGCGTTACCTTTCTCACTTAAAACCTATTTAACCTACAAAACCTATAAAACCTATGTGTGAAAAGGTTACAGACATCATCCATGAAAAAAGTCATCATTAGGGCTAATGGTCTATGGCTATGCTTAGAACTTAGTCTACCTTATTTAAAGCGTTTAGTGCTAATTATTTGACAATGTAACAAATGGACAGACCTGACAGCCTTAACAAGCAACAGGTGCGAACAATTAACTACCAGTTAACTACAGTAGACTAAGAGGAAACGCTGACCATATAAGGGCAACTATGTTAACCATGCATAAATAGAGAATCAAGGCAGACGGGATGCAGATTCAGATCACATCTTAATGCATGATGTAAATAAAGCCTATGTTATGTGAGTCATACTGAGCAGTCTGGCACAATGGGATGTGAGAATACAGTAGTCAAAGGAGCATAGATCAAACCTCAGCCTTTGACATCTCTTTCTCTTGCGTACAATTAAAAGCAGTTTACTACGATGGCCTGATTGTTTCTTTACCCCACAATAACAAGTGCATCTACATCTCTTTAATGTTTATGGGGGAAAACAGAATCAGGAAAGGCTGCCAAGAAATGAGAAGAGAGATAGAGAGAGAGAGATGGGGGAGGAATCGGACAGAGATTGACGTGTGGCTGATGCAGACTAATTAAAGTAGAAGAAATTAAAGATTTATAGCAATCTTCTGCTGATGTGTAGATCCAGGCCAGGGGATTAAGATGCCAAGTATGGCAGGTGTAGAGATATTTACGAAAACATCAAGTCCTACAAAGTAAATACGTAGTTTTTTTCTAACATCATATTTGACATATTTGACGTGGTGCATTGCAATTTCCGTTTCAAGTTGGAGCATATGAAGTCTACAGTGATCATTTTTCATGATTGTTCTTGAGCATTTCACGCATAAATTTGTAAAAAAAAAAAAAAAAAAGCCCATTGTTTTCATGTAAAGTATGTGTGTCTCCTCGACACATTCCCACGAGAACTAAAGAATAGCTGGCAGTAGCAGAACGTAACCATCTCATTGTGTTGACTTAAAACCACAATGCTGCAAAATTGCTGCTAGCGGGCCTCCGAGTGGCGCAGTGGTAAAGTGCTCGCCCTATCATCCGGAGATCGTGAGTTTGATTCCCGGGTGATGCTGTAACCTCTCGCAGCCGGAGGTCTAGAGAGAGCTGATTGGCCGAGCTCTCTCAGAGGGGAGGGATGAGAGATATTTAGTGCTGCTACATTAATCACGGCTCAACAGGCAATCAAGGGCGTCTGTGAGCTCACGCAAGTGGACGGAGCGGATAGCCCTGTCCTCCGAGTGTGTTACGCCGCTCCCAACGGTGCTTGAGCGAGCAGTTCGAAAAGATGCGGTCGACTGGTGTCACGTGGTTTGGAGGAAACACATGATAGTCTTCGGCCCTCCCGACTGAGTGTCAGTAGTAGCCTTAATGTGGGAGCCCCCTAGTGACGGGGAGGAATTGGACGCAACTAAATTGTTGAGAAAATCGAAAAATCCAAAACAAATTGAAAAAAATTGCTGCTAGCATTTTTTTTTGCGCTAACATTCTCACTATCATTAGCGCTAGAATTGCCTCTAACATTTCTGGGAAAATAGAGACGTACATAGATGTATACAGTCACGTAATAACAGGACTCTCTAGCCCATGGAAAAACCAAACTAGTTCTTGAACTATTGAACTTTGATAGTTCGCTATTGAGCTGGCACTAGCCCGGCATAGCCAGGCATGAACTAGCACCTGGGTCATTTTAGTGGAAAAACAATCCCCTTTGTTCAAGTTTTTGAACAAAGTGCTGAATTTTTTTTTTAATAAATCTTCATCAAATTAATCGCCTGAAACTGTTAGTAAGAGAAACAAAAAAAAATGAAACATTTTTAGACAAATGGTTGAGTGAATACTTCTGGATTGCTTTCGACTGCGAGAAATTGTTCATGTACTGTACGGTATTTATAGATCCTGGAAGGTCGAATGGCATGGTACAATGATGTAAAAATCAGAATTTTCAGCATTCAACTTTATTAAGACATGTTGAATTACATGAACATCAGTCTGCTATTTAGGCACTTTGACAAGACCTTCTGCGTTGACAAGCGTTTATTGTGGGACACAGTTGTTTTAAAGTATGTCCATCCCTCAGACCTATGACTTGGATTAAAAAAAAATCATCATTGAGTCTTTAATAAAAATGTGAATTCTACATGAAGCATGAAGTCTACAAACAGAATAACTAACAAAAAAAAAAGCTTCTCAACAGCTTCTGCAATATGTAGGAGTATGGAGTAAGTTGGTCAGACACTTGTGTCACTAGATCCGTTCCAGTAATAGAATAATCTTATTTTGGTTACACTGGGAAACAACAATAATAATAATAATAATAATAATAATAATAAAAACCAAAGCATTAATCTTCTTCTTCTTAAGCAATTTCTTTCTTTGTTGACTTGAATTTGTGCCTTATCCTGTCATATCTGTGATATAATCATCTACAATTCTGCTACAAACTTAGACTGAATTATAACTAACCAGCTAAAAAAATACACTTTTTAACCTATTATGTACCTACAGTACTACACCTCATGATTAGCTATTAGTTGTCAAAGACTGCTATGATTTTTCAGTTTAGATGTGAGTGAGTGTGTGTGTGTGTGTGTGTGTGTGTGTGTGTGTGTGTGTGTGTGTGTGTGTGTGTGTGTGTGCCCTGCGATGGATT
>JAQQZT010000011.1:11008544-11020945 GCA_030068275.1 Clarias platycephalus | reverse complement strand
ACACACACACACACACACACACACACACACACACACACACACACACACACACACACACACACACACATACACAGAGCTCTTTTTGTCTTAAACCTGTACATGGATTTGGCATTTGTTTGTTTGTTTGTTTGTTTGTTTGTTTGTTTGTTTGTTTAATTAACACATTGTTTGGTAAACTGTCTAAAGTATTATTGAAATATTATTTATGCATACTGTGTATACTGTTAAGTGTGTGAAGAACTGCTTTGCACCATAGGATATTATATTACAAATTCTGTTGTTGTTTTTTTGACACCCACAATTCTTTTTCTAACTGATATACCTCATTTAGTCTTATTCTTTTGTTTTCTTTTATTTATCTAACTCCGCTTGCTCTTAAATTCCCCCTAGGGGATAAATAAAACGATTTGAATTGAATCAAAAAATACATAATACAGGTAAAGACTTCACTCAGATTCAAGTCATTAAATGCTTTGGCGCTGTTTGTGTTCTTATGAGATAATAATCACAGCAGGGACAAGCAAAATACATGAATGTTTTTGTACACCGAAGAATAAACTACAAACTACAGCAGTGATTACTTAAGTTGCGATTCTCAAACCGAACCGGAGGTCCGCATTTATTTTTACTGATATTTTTCTTGATTAAAATTTTTTTTTAATGCACATCTTGTTGAACTGATATTATATTTCTACCATGTATGTGTTTACATGCAGTTCTCTAGCTAGCACAATAAATAATAAATGTAATACATTTGATTAATACTCACATGATTAATAATCATCATTATATAATAGCATATACAGTAGGTCCCCAACATACAAACAAGTTTTGTTCCGAGTGCTTGTTCGTAAGTCCAGTTTGTTCGTACCGTAAGTCAAACATTGTCTAGGTACTAGGATACTAACACAATTGTCTATACGCAGTATATTACAGTACAGTGCTCTTTAGAATCCTGTTGATGGTTGAATTATTCATGTTAAAAGATCGAGCAATGTCTGCCATCTTTTCACCTCACTTCATTATCTCAATTATTTTCACTTTTGGCTTCATCATCGCAGCTTTTACGCTTGCTTACGGACATCTTGGAATACACACTGTCACGTGTGCGCAAGCGTACAAGCTGCGCCGATGAAGCTGGTTCTGCTAAGAAGCGGCAAGCAATAACGATGGAGACAAAAGTGAAAATAATTGGACGTTATTAACCGGACATGTGATCAAACTTCTGCGACTTAACATACGCTAATGCATGTTCATATGTAGGGCACTTACTGTATTAATAGGACAAAATGAAGAAAATAAATAAACAAGCAAAGCAGAAGAAAAAGGGTAGAAAAAGTTTAACCAAATGCCCATTAACAGATGATATTCATTTATAAAACAAAAACTCTTGTTATATTAATTTGCATGTTTTTATGCTGGTTAGAAAAATGTCAAAATTACATTAAACACAACATCATAAACACAAGCTGTCCTAAACCTAGGTTTTGCTGTAATGCTTGTTAAAATCCTGATAATTCCCTCAAATAATTGGTGCTCATGTTCACCAAACACACAAGTTAATGCAACTTGATAGCTCGCGCTAATCCTCCCTCAGCTGTAGAGCAGCTTTGATGCGAGTGACACAGATTTATCAAAATCAAATGATTCTGATTCTCCAAATTCTGATAGAGTACTACAATCCATAGTGTTTTTTCTCTGTGTCATTCGAATGCAAATAAATTTTAACAGTTTTAAGCGTTTTTTTCTCTCCAGATTTTTTTGGGAAAAAAGGTTTTTCAAGCAAAACAAGAACTATTGGGAACTGATAAAGAATATTTTGTGCATGCTTTATTTTAGTTACGAGGGTGTTAAAAAGCTCAAATGGTTTAAGATGTGATTTTACGAAAAGCTCATACTCCGACTCTGTTTTGTCACAATGGATGGATCAGGCTGCAGTCGTGTTTATGGTTATTTAGGTATGCAATTAGGTATTAATAGTATGTTGATAGTATGTCGAAAGTAGTGGCAGTGAATGAGATCGAGGAAGAAAGTGTTACATTTCGTTGCACACAAAACCTTTTTAATGAAAAAGATTACAGAAGATCATGAGAAATTTTAATAGCAATATAGAAACTTATTTATAGTTTACATAATCATCAGCCTCCTCTACCGGTTTTATTTTTACTTCAGTAGTTGATAACAGCCCCCTGTCATAGTACAAGTGTGCGCCGTTTAACCAACCGCCTGTCCATCAGTCGTCCCTAGGGTTTATAACATTACAGTAATAGCGGACAGAACCAGACCAAGCGAATACCTCATGTGTCTTACGTTTCTTCAACACAAATCGCTTGTGTGCCTTTTAAGTGTTATTACAAAAAAAAAACATATTACAAAATTTCATCATGGCTCCAAAATACAGCAACACCAGTACGGGTAAAAATCAGAACAATAGGAAATCTCCGTGATTGCACTACCGTATCCCACATAGCTTTTTTGGTTATACAACATGGTGGTTGTACAACAATCAAGTCTCATTATGCCATATTCATAAAATTAATTGTGGACGTTAAGAAACGCATAACTGTCATTATTGCTGCTGGAGTGACTACAATGGCAGTAACAGTGTACGCGTTCTTTTTCTTGACTTCAGCGTTCTTCTAAAGCCCGCTTTTGCAAAGCCAGTAGTTTCGCTACACTGAGCATGTAACAGAAAGAAGCGCTACGATTGACTGGTCATGACACGTCGACTTTTGTTCAAAAATGTGTCTGAAACTTGTCATGATTTTCTTAAATCATGGATGGTTATAGCTCCTAAAATAAAGGTATACAGCTGTTTTTTTTATATTAAATGTTTTGTAATAGAAAATCTTGTATGCCAGAGGAAAATAACTGGCCTAAAAAAGTATGAAAATTCCATTTATTGTGTTTTATTGTTATTGTTCCTCTTGTTTTTTCATTATGTTAAAGAATTCTCCAAAATTTTTCTACAAATAAATGTAACCATTAAAAAAACTGTTGCATATTTTTACAACAATTATTATTATTATTATTAGTAGTAGTAGTATTATAATAATAATAATTATTATTAATAATAATAATAATAATAATAACAAAATGCATGTTTTAATATAAAATATACCACATTGGAGTTAAATTCTTGCACCTGATTGCTCAGAAGATTAATCATTGATCAATATCAGCTGCAGCTGCAATTCATAGGATGGTATTTAGGTCCTCGTTCTAATATGCTATCATTTATATGTTTATGTGGTGGACACTTTATTAAAAAAATTGTTCATACTGTATGCTGACGTTTTCTGTGAAAGGAATGTTTTCTTTCTTGACATTTATGGAAGGAGTCTCTATTGTCAGCTCAGAAAATTCTTTACTATAGGAAGTTACAGTGTGTCTTTGTTGATAACATTACAAGCTGCATAATTTTTTACCTCTTAAGACACCCAGTTTAATACTGAACTTAGCACATTTTCGGACCATATAAAAATTGAATATACAGATCAATGATATATTTAAGCGTTTATTTAGCTTGGGTCATTAATGGACATCCAAGGACATCTTTACATTTACATTAATGACATTTGGTGGATGTTCTTATCCAGATGTGCTTGAAGTCTTTTTCAGTAAATTCATCCTGATTCTGGTTCACTTAGTGAATAGCATGAGAATAGCTTAAGAATAGCATGTCTAGATATCCTATTAGTGATATACTAAATAAGGAAAAGAACACAGACTGCACACTTTTAGGTACTACAAGAAGATGTAGGTCTTCAGACGTCCTTGTTCACTGTATCTGTGTACTGTACTGTACATGTATTTACAGGTGATAAAAAAATTCTTTCTGTTGAGAGCTGAAAAGTATAAACTGTTACCAAGGAGATAAGGACATTTATCCAGGTTGGTAGAGAAAGCAGCATCCTAATGGGATGACTGGGTCATACTAGTGAACCTTTGCGCCTGAGGCTATCATACACAGCATTTTCAACCTGAATAACATTAGCTTTATTTCATGCTCAGTAACTTCACTAACATTTCGATATCTAAATAACGCACTTTCCTTGCCATGCCATGTCTAAACCCTGAGTCTGAAGATGTGTGCAAATTTGTCCTCTTTCCGATTCCTGGAATCTCTCCAGGCTGTGCGTGATCGAGGTTTATTTTTAGTCTTTCTTGCTCAATTTAGATAGAGGAAAGGGCCATTTGGTATAGTTTTGTTAAATCAGGTTTAACAAAACCAAATGAGATTCGGCAGGGATGGATGCTCCGCTGTGGGCTTTTTGTTGAGTCGAGGGAGTTGCAATAACTCCACGGAGCTCCAGTAAATGCTGTTATACTCTCTGCCCTGTGTAAAGCCCTGGTGTTATAGAGGGTGTCTGTGCGAAAGGGGAGACATAAATTCCGGACCCAAGCAGTGTCGATAATGCTCGTTATAGTTCGTAATGAGGTCACAAGCGCACTATCTGGCTCTGATAGAGATTTATAGAGGCTCTGACTCACTGGAGTGCTCCATGTAAGGCCACCACATACCATCCTGTTGGACACATACACGCTTTGGTGAGGCCATCATACACAGCATACCTTACACAGCAGCTTCCACCAAGTATTACTACGGAAATACAGGAGACACCTTAAAGCTGGACTTTTGTAGCTAAAGCAGTCCATTAGCAAATACAAACTGATGAATTTGCTTAAATTAATAGGGTGTGCAATGTAAAAAATGCTGGAGGATCAGCTTCCAGACAAATTTTATTCACATCAGACGAACCGTTTTCTTACTGTAGCTTGTCTCGCATCCGGGAAAAAAAAAAGATTAAAAAAAAAAAAAAAAAACACAGTTGTGTGCACCGCCATTTATAGTGACCTTGACAAGGATAAAGCACTCACTAAAGATGAATGAATGCCTGAATGACTGACTGAATGAATGAACGTTAGCAATGTTGACACCTCAGGGATATCAAATGTGTCTTGATTTGTGATTAACTACACGATGAAATGTGTATGAAATGCACAGGATGATTTCGAGCTGTTTCCGAATATTTTTCTGAATCAGGATCATGGAAATAGTTCTGCCTTAGATGGAGCTTTTTTTCCAGGGGTCATCATTTTAGTAGCAAGCCCACTGGGCAAGGAAATGTTTTCCCTTTAGCTACCCAGGCCCATGTTTTTTGTTGCCTAGAAACTTAATTCAGCTAAATTGTGATCACTAATGTAATGCAATACCATATGGCAATCTAGTTAGTTGTATTAAAATGCATTAAAACCGCTGACAGATGAAGAAAAATAACATTGATTACAATATTACAGTGGCACCTGTCCATCTGTGGGATATATTAGGTAGCAAATTTTACAGGCCCTTCTCAAAGTCGATGTGTTTGGAAGCAGGAAAAATGGATCAGCCTGAGGATCTGAGTGACTTTGACAAGGGCAGGATTGTGATGGCTAGACAAGTGGGTCAGAGGATCATCAGGTCCTGCAAAGATTTTACAGAGTAGTTAGTACCTACAAAAAGTTGTCAGAGGAAGGACAGCTGGTGAAACAGACAGGGTCAGGGGTCGCCAAGGCTCACTGATACTGTACAGTATGTGTGTGGGAGTGAAGAATAGACTGTCCGGTCTGATCCAACAGAAGAAGGTGACTATGATAGAAAGGTGCCAGAACACGCAGTGCATGTAGCTTGCATCTGCAGACCCGTCAGAGTGCCCAGTCTAACCCATGTCCACCACTGAACGGTCCTGAATTGGGTATGATAGCATCAGAACCGAACCATGGATCAATGGAGGAATGTGGCTTGGTCTGATGAATTATGTTTTATTTTGCGTCACGTGAACGGCTGTGCCTCCGTGTGTGTGTCACTTTCCTGGGAAAAATATGGCACCAAGATACACCACGGGAAAAAGGCAAGCCGGCAGAGACAGTGTGTTGCATTTGACATGTACCACATACCTAAACATCATTATAGACCAAGTACACGACTTCATGAGGGGCAGTATTCCATAATGGCAGTGTCCTCTTTCCGTCGGATACTTGTTTAGGAATTGTTTTAGGAACACGACAAAGAGCTCATGGTGTTGACTCTGCTTTCAATTCCCAAGACCTCAATCTGACATGGGACAAACAAGTCCATGAACGTCCCAACCCAAAACGAAGGGGTTGGAAAGCATGCCCTGATATGCCCCAGAACTATTTTCTCAGCATAGGAGAGTCCTACACAAAATTAGGCAGGCGGTTTTATGGCTGATCAGGGTGTTTTTTTGTGTGCCCCAATGTCCATTTCTCCAAAGTCCAATCTTTATCCTCCCTTTAAATTAAAATCTATTCAATTCATTTCCCTATTAATTGTTATGGCTGTGCAGAGGTTTAGTCGCAGTCCTGTGAGTTTCTCATCACATTGTGTGTGTATAGCTATATAACTATGATTTCTACCATGTTATGATTTTGATCTGATTAAGTGATCCTAGTTAAGCGTTTAAGTGATGATTTTTTTTTTCAGTCCACATGAAGCTGACCGATCATTTCAATCCTTTTAGGTTTTAATAATGGGCTCTTAACCCAAATCCAGTCATTTAAAATCTCCTTAGTTGTTTTCTTTGCTTGATGCAGTCTATAAACATCGACATTGAAACAGGTTTTTTTTTTTTTTGGCCAGAAGCGTATATTGTATATTTTATATATACTGTAGATTGTCTAGATGAAAAGCAATGCAGTATATCACATCTGTGAATCTTTACAGCTCTTGTGTGGGCCACTCTGAGAGTAAGCTTATCTTTTTTATGATCTCAGAGCTTTGCCTGTGTGCTGTGAGATAACACATTTTGGAAGCCAGCCTTAGATGGAGTGCGTCCGATTTAGCCGAAATTGTTCATTCACACAATCTTCATCAGTGAAATAAATGCGTATCCCTGGGACAGGTAACAAAACCCTCTTTTCGAGGGCCTTAATTATATTGCAGTGCAAAAAGGCTGCATAATGCTTCTTGAAAGAAAGACACAATCTTGTTCTCTATCCGCGTCAGACACCGAGGTTTGTCATGTCAGCGTCATTTCTCAATTTTCTGCAAGAACAGTCAGTCCCCTGCATGAGTTTTTATCACAAACACACTGCCGCAGTACAGCCACTAAGGTGTTTCTTATCCAGTGCAGAAATAAAGCTTTATACATTTGACTGTCTTAAACTATTTTTTTTTTCTTTTTTTGCCCTCAGCTCTGAGCTGAGGGAAGTGACATTGCGCAATATTGAGACATGTCTTCTCTCCCAGCTGGAGTAACCAGCAGGAGGAAACACACCCAATTATTCAGCCATGAGCCAAACCTGCTGCCATTCGCAGAAATCAATCATGATCGCACGCTACTCTTACAAACGTGTGCACATGCACCTCACACACACAGAACCAATTATTTACACACCAGTGCACACGTACGACAAATCCTCAAGGGAAAATAGACTCTATTTTAGGATGTGCATGAACTAAGGTGAGAACTGCTGAAACGAGTATACTGTTAGCCTTGATTATTATTATATGATTATTATTATGCTTTTTGTGTTGTGGTTATTCCTTCGAGGTTGTTTTTCTTCTGCGTGGGAAAAAAAGGCAAGCCTTCATTACGACACTCTTGTACAGTAAAAGTGAAATTAATTTCCCCTAGCCATGTGGAGAAACTTAAAGGCTGTTTCTGATCCATTAAGTCACCGCCCCTGAAAAGTCTGCCAGGTTGAATGTAATTCAGTGCCAGAAGAAGAATAAAACATGAAGAAATGGAGTTATTGTCACCGCAGAGTTTGCTAAGTTGCTCATTAAATTGCAGTACACCCCGAAGCATTCTATTGCAATTTGCCAACATTTACACACTTCTACATTTATGAAAAAAAAGATTTGTATGATTTATTTTTTTCATCGTTATTGTTATTGTTAATGTTGTGGAATGACCACAGAAAAAGATGGGTTATATTAATGAGGTTGTAGCAGTTATGTAGCCTTAACCATTATAGGTGTAAAAGAATTTTTAATTCTGTACAAGACATTTGATAAGTCTTGGTCTCCGAATGAATAAACTCTAGCTTGAACTATTGCTAGGAGATTTTCCCTGTAAATTCTTTTAAATTAATTTAATAGAACAGGCAGCTAGAGGTGGTAGATTTAAATGTAGTTTGTTACTGTACTTTTCATCTATATATACTTTAATTGACTAGTTATATTTGAGACTTTTTACTTTGGTTCCACTACATCATACGGCAAATATTGATGCTTTGTACTTCACTGCATTTCTGCATGGTGTTGCGTTACATAACAACAGTGGTGTGTGATATGTGTTGCGTGAATATCGCCCCCTGCTGACTATTATGTGTAATTGCGAGATTTGTTGTCCCTCAGCAGGTGAGCGGGTGTTTGAAATCAGAGGCGGAAACGGTTGCAGACGGCGACGGAAACAACATGTTTATAGTCAGGAAGCACAAACACAGAGAGAGAGAGAGAAAGAGTTTTTGCAATGATTTAAAGGCTACTGTGAGCTAAAATAAGTACATTTAAAGGTGAGTGCTTTTGTACTTTTACTCAAGTACAGTAGAAATGTAAATAGAGGAACGTTACTTTTACTTGAGTAATATTTTACCCAGGGTATCTCAAGTGCAGGGTTTGTGTACTTTGCCTACCTCTGCAGACTTCACATTGACATGGCCTTGTAGCAAAATATTCAAATATTACTTAAGAGTTATGGAATTTATACAGGTTTAAAAAGTCAGAGGAAACTTTTAATAATGATAATATTTTATTATTAAAATATAATTCAACATTACATCCTAAGCACTAGTTCGTCAGTCATAATTACATAATTTCCGACAAACTGGGAAACTGGACATTCATGTTTTACATTGTTCATGTCCGATGGTGAAAAACACAGATTTGGAAACAAAACCGCGAGTTGACCTCTGTTGTGGTTGTATTTTGCCATGAAAGACATGATCCCCATTTTTTGTGCTTTGAATAAATGCACATTCAGTGTATACATTATATACAATAATTTCAATGTATCGAAAATATATTGCTTTATCCTGTATTCAGGGGCCCTGGAGCCTATCCCAGGAGGCTTAGGGCACGAGGCAGGGTACACCCTGGACAGGGTGCCAATCCATCGCAGGACACACACATACACACACTACGGGCAATTTGGGAACGCCAATTAGCCTAACCTGCATATTTTTGGACTGTGGGAGGAAACCGGACTACACGGGGGAAACCCGCCAAGCACGGGGAGAACATGCAAACTCCATGCACACAGACGGGAATCGAACCTGGACACTGGAGGTGCAAGTGTCCAGTGTCCAGGTTCGATTCCCGTCTGGACACTGGAGGTGCAAGGCGACAGTGCTAACCACTACACCACCCTGCTGCCTTTTAATTAAGCTTTTATTATATTATGAAATGAAGCTTGATTTTCACAGTGGTCTACATAAGTGGCCATCATCTAGGGATAATGTGCAGAGTCTGAATGAGTGACCGTACACCTGAACACGAATTTCAGTTTGTATGATATCACCTCAGGTGTGTGACAGCAATTGAATTCCTGTAGAAGTTTTCTTAAAGGCGAGGCTCCGAGCAGACTTGGAGCTCTGAGACGTCGTGATAATAGGTAAGGGATCGCTATAACCACAGCCATGTCAGTCTTTAGCGATTTCATTCTGTCAGGGTACGTCTAGAGAACAAAAGTGTCATTTTTAACAGTTTAAAAGTAGCCATCTTGTAATTCACAAAGGGACCATAAAAGCCCTTTAAAGATCCAAGAGCTTTTTTTCCCCACCTTTCATTAAAGCACAAAGAAGATTACATCTCTCCTTGACATTTAAGGAAGCTCTTAGAATTTACCTCGCCGCTTTATTTATGGAATGTGCAACTCTCGGTGCATCTTCATTTTATCGGAGAGCTGGATATAGGCCTCTCGCTCGCTCATGTGTAACACATCCCGGCTCATTAGGACCACACTCTGTCAATAATGTGCATTCACTGGCTGAGATAAAAGGGTCAGTGTCAATGCTGTGGCTGCTTCAGTTCCAGCTCGTCAACCTCAGACAGGACGAGTATGTTGTCTGTGTTATACTGGATTAGAGTTTGACTCTGTCACATAGGTTTTATTGATTTAAATGACTTGATATCATAATGCCTGATATTAGCAGCCATTTTTCACCAGTACCAGAACAGTACTTTAAAAAAAAAAAAAAAAAAAAAAAAAATATAAATATATATATATATATATATAGATAGCTATTGAACCTGTACAGAACCTGATGATTCTCCTACATTTACAGCACACTGCCTGGCTTCCGATTTCATGATTAAGTTCTTCACAGCATGTTTATCCTTCTCTTGTTCAATTTTTTTTACCCCATTTCATCCACAGTATAAATTAGATGCATGATGCTACCACCTGAGGAAGGTGAGATCTAGCATGTGCTTCCTCCATGATACATGAAGCAAAAGTCATTGTATGTTTTCAAACTGCTGCTTACGTAACAAGGCACTCAGAGCAACATCGGCACTGTCCTTACTGCACATTCGTTTAGCATTGATTGACTGGTAAGAGAGCACAGTACCACCATCCTCCCCACACAGAGTACATGGTCCATTTCAGTGTACATGGTCCAGTTCACTCCTTTGGCCACGATGGCCGTGGCTCTGTCTGGCTTCAACCTGGATAGGTGGAAAGCTTTGAACAATGGCACCCTACTCAGGCTGCGATCCATTGCACAGTGTACTTTAAAATGTCCTCTCTATGTAAGAACTTATTTGACAAAATGCCACCATAATGAGCAACCTGTTAAATCGCCAGCGAAGACATCACTTCCTCCATGTGTTACCGTGGTAACGTAAGCACCATGAGTACCTGTTGCTGCTACTGTGAACATTTCACCCTACTGAAATTAAATATGAAATATTTATTGAAACACAAACTGATATTGCAAAATGTATAGCATTGAAACGTGTATTAACTATTTTATAAATATATACATTTTATAATAAATGTACATTTACAAGATGTACAGAGAAATTATTCGTTTTTTGTTTCAGTTTACTAGTCTATGTAATAGTAAGGATTTATTGATTTTTATTTTATTTTAATTAAAGTATTACATCCATTACAAATTCTTAGCGTTAAATGATTATCATGTCATCATTGATAACAATGATGATAACTTAAAAATATATATTTTTAAATAATAATAATATATACTGTATAAATCCCTTTTTGAGCTCCAGTTATTTCCATGCTCCAGCAAGGCACAATGATTTTCCATGTCCACTTCCTGAGAAGTGATGAACCATTGTTCACTTGTTCCCTACACCATTCACAGTTCCCTTTGAACTGAGCAATTTTGCTCCCTGCAGTTTGGAATCATACTTAATACTCTGAATAGCCTGTACAGTCCACTTCGCAGGGAAGTACTTGGCGTTTAGAAGCAGCTACACTATACAGTAGGTTGGGCAGTTACATGATTTGAAAAGCTGATTTCAATTTGGTTATACTCAGTAATGTTCCAGCGCTGGTATTGTCACCCTAGAATAACAAACGTTTGTCTTATTCAGCTGTTGGCTCTTAGTGGCTGGATTAGGACAGAACTGACTATGGTTATTTTTTCTTTTTTCTTTTCTTTTTACTTGGTGCTGTGATTTGTGTGAACCTCAGATAAAAAGCTACTTGTATGTGACAAGTGGGGTTCAAATATTGAATTGTACTGAAATCTCTAGAGCTTTTCATTTCACTTCAGGACAATCCTATCAGCATCTTGATAGGAAGATGATTTATCAAAAAGTAGCACACCAGAAAAGCGATTGCTCCATCATCAGTCAGTCAGTCAGTCAGTCATCTTCTATACCGCTTAATCCTGTTCAGGGTCGCGGGGGGCCTGGAGCCTATCCCAGGAGGCTTAGGGCACAAGGCGGGGTACACACTGGACAGGGTGCCAATCCATCGCAGGGCACTGCTCCATCATCAGGACATCACAAATCCAAATCCTAGGTAATGAGTGACAACCATCCATAACTGGGATTTGAGGAAGCAGATTGGCTGTGTTCCAAGGGGAGTGGGGTGGTGCAGCATTAATCATTGTCAATCACTGCAACACTGGCCAGGTCTGGGCACCTGTAAGCTCAAGCCGAATTTATGTCCACAACAGCAAAAAGAGTGAATGGAATAATTAGGAATGTAAGATGAATCCTTAATATACTTGAGAGATAGATAGAACTCATTTTACATTTTTCTTGTATTGCACCTATACTGCTGCTCCTCCTTCTGTAGCTCTAACACAAATCCAATGGTGACTGTTGATATTATTAAATAAAAGGGCAAAAATTAAAAAAAACTATTTATCTTACTAAAATAGTTTGACAATGAAATTATTACATAATATCCTGGGTC
>JAQQZT010000011.1:10950756-10961621 GCA_030068275.1 Clarias platycephalus | reverse complement strand
CCTCCTGTCTTTTCTTCAGTGCCACTGTCTCTAAGCCGTAGAGCATTGCTGGTCTCACCACTGTCCTGTACACCTTTTCTTTCATTCTCGCTGATACTCTTTTATCGCAAAACACACCTGACACTTTTCTCCACCCATTCCAACCTGCCTGTACCCGCCTCTTCACCTCCTTATGCCTTGACCAAGTAATAAATGCATAAATGAACTCTTTGCAGAAGTTGGACATTTCTGAAATCTAAATCCTTTTTTGATTTATCTTTGAAAACAATCAAATATGTTGAGATACTGGATGTTTGAGATACTGTAATCTGTGCTGTACTCATCAAAAATGTCATTGATGTGTGATTAATCTAGAATAGAGGTTTATTTTTCAAATTTAATTACAAAAAACTTTTCCATGGGCCATTTCACATAAGAAAAACTTAGAAAAACAATGTTCTTTCTCAACAGAAAGAATTTTTTTTTTAATCCTTCAGTGTAACATACGTATACTGTAGTATGTGTGAGTAAAAAAGCTTAACCATTTTTTTCCTGACTGATGATCAACACTACTAAGAGACATACAGTAGTTGACAATTTCTCATTTTCATGAAAAGTGTAACATCATATTCAAACAAATAATTGAATTAAAATCCTAAAGAGTCTGTAAACCATAACTGTAGTTGACATTTAATTAATATAGTCAATGACATCAACCTATTATATATCAAAATTTTTAAACAATTAGAGAACAGTGGCACAGTTGGTTTAAAATGTATCCCAAATAGAGTTACAGGACAAAGTTACAGTTGTGTTAGTAAATTAGTTGCCCGAACTTTTAAGAACATTAATTAATTGATATATGTAAATTATTTAAATGATGTTTTGAACATTTAGACTTTAGAAGTAAATTTTTAAATAGTAGTTAACCATTAATGCTATTTATTCATTATTTTGAAACCAAGAAACCCTCAATTGCAAAAGCAGAAATGTCAGTTTGGCAATGTTTAAGTTAAGGTAAGCATAGGATGCACGTAATATTTGTGTAATATTGATGAATTTGTTCCCTTAATAGGTAAAATATGATATTTTTAAAGAAGATATTTAGAATAAATATACTGATCATCACCGTGTGTGTTTTTAATAATATAGATGTTTTTTCTTTAAAAAAAAAAAAAAAAAAAAAACGTTCCAAAGTTCTGATTCCAATATTCATTGTGATACAATAGAGTATAAATCACTGAAAAAAAAAAAAACCTAAAATATGTTTTGCTGCAAAATAATGAGAATAAAGGGAATGAAAATATGAAACTTTACTAGTAAAGTATTTATTAAACACTTCATTAAATGTTACTGTAATTTCAGTAAAGCATTGGTCTGTACATGTTGCCCAATTTTTATATGGACAACTAAATGTAAACCAAATAGTCTTTGTAAACCAGCCTACGATCTGTGGTGTATAGTGGGTTTTTATGATTAGTTTGTAGAAAAAGCAGCTGTGAAGCATCATTCTGCATTTGTTGCAATGTACTGGATATTATAGATTAAGTAGAGTCTAGGCTTGGGATAGTTCAGCTTCTGCAGTTTGACACACATTTACAGCATGTTGAGATCTGATATAAATCAAGGCCAAATAATGAATGAACTACTTAACTTTCTGTAGTGGCTGCCAAGCAAGATGACTTGTATTTATCCCTCCCTCTAACAACTTCCTAATGTACTTACATGTTTCAGAAAGCGGAAATCGCTGTGGCCCCATTGACTATTACGTTGGTCCGGGAGGAGGTCATTGACTTCTCTAAGCCCTTCATGAGCTTAGGCATCTCCATCATGATCAAAAAACCACAGAAGTCCAAACCTGGGGTTTTCTCCTTTCTGGACCCACTGGCCTACGAGATCTGGATGTGCATCGTGTTCGCCTATATTGGCGTGAGCGTGGTGCTCTTCCTGGTCAGCCGCTTCAGCCCGTATGAGTGGCATACCGAGGAGCCCGAAGAGGGCACCGACGGTCCGCCCAGTGACCAGCCCCCCAATGAGTTCGGCATCTTCAACAGTCTCTGGTTCTCCCTAGGAGCTTTCATGCAGCAGGGGTGTGACATCTCACCCAGGTAAGCGTTTAACTCTCTCCCCTCTGTGCTTGACTGCCCTAGGGCTGGCATCTTTAAAGGAATACTGATTGGAGAAAGAAGTGGAATTAGTCTCTTAACCTCGAGTTAGCTCATGAAAAGGTCTCATTGAGCATTGATATGCTAATAAGAGGCACCTGAAACTGTGCAGCTGTGTTGTTACCATGGCAATGTACCAAAGGGTGTCCGAACTTGCCTGAAAAGTGCATATTATTTGTAAAGAACCAGAGCTGAGAGACTCATAATCAGTATTCAGTCAGAGACTGGTCTTAATGCAAATTGATTTAACACGCTGTCCATGGGAAGAGAGGAGCTACTGTCATTCTGCACAGTATGTGTCTCATCTCATTTAGACAAATATTGAGGGGTCTCCGAGTGGTCTCTAAGATTTCCCTCCATTATTTTGAAATAATCAGATTGAACCCCAGAGACCCCACACCCATCCATGTCCAGGAGTTTTCCCTGTTGATCGAATTGATTTTAGCTGATCACAGATATACAGTATCTATTTACAACAGTTAGCTCTGTTCAGGCATGTTCAGATGTCCTATGATGTTTTAAAAGTTGCGCTGGATGGCTTGAAAAGAGCATTTGTACTGTAACCCTGCATTCACACCAGCAGCAATGTAACAAAATGCCAATATATAAAATAGTATTTCCACCAAATGCGCCAGTGAATTTCTATAAGGATAGGGGCTAATGTGGTTGGAGTCCCTATTAGCAAAAAAAAGCTGGCAAAGAAAGCAAAATCATTGCAGCGTTTTACTTGTAGAAGCATGGTTAAATTAGAAGTACAGTGGCTACCAGTGGAGGTGATGGACGGTGGTGTGCTTTTTTGCACTAGACAAGCCCTACCAGTGAAACCAGATGTAAGCTAAAGATAGGACATGACCATTATCAACTAATGATGAAAGCAATGATGAAAGCAATTTTAGCAATGCAAGGTAAAACAATAATTATAATTATAAATATATATATAAAAAAAACTGCTGCCAGTGTGAATGTAGCTTTTGCTTTCTCTCAGGTTGTTCTGACCTTTCGGGACTGATATAGTTCTCAGGAATTGTTACACACAGATACAGTACAGTATATATACCCTCTGCTGTGCAGCAGTGTCGGTCCATGTTTATTTTTGTGCACATGTATACTGTATGTACATGTTTGTGTCTCAGTCATACATGCCTCACGTGTGCCTGTGTCCGCTGTATAGATTGACTGTGTTTTACAAATCTCTAGGATGTTTAGCAGTGAGGGATCATGGGAGTCATGGCCTATTGCTGTGTAGCTCACTGTTCTCATATGTTCATTTGTCCTGTGGAAAAAGCCTTTGAACTACATGGTGCACATATTCATTATTATGCTGCTGTGGGCAGTTGGCTGTTTTGTGTTATTTGTTTGTGGATAATTTGGTCACCTGCTGAGATGACCTCAGGCTTTTTGTGGCTATCTCTGATGCCAGCTCTCTCTCTCTCTCTCTCTCTCTCTCTCTCTCTCTCTCTCGCGCGCGCGCGCGCTGTCTGCATTGTCCATGATAGAGCATTTTAAGACCGTTTTTGTCAATTAAGGACAGAAAAAAAGGATTTTATTTTTCAGTCCCCCCTCACCAGATAAGAATTGACTCACATATCAGGACCAGGAGAACAAAGGAGCATAAAAAAAGAGCAGCACGTGATGGAATACAGCAGGTACTTAGAACGACATCAGAACCATAGAGCCCAAACACTCGATACTATAGTCTGTTTCATCAGTGCTATAGCGGGCTTATGGTTTTGATCTATCTTTGATAAGAAGACTCATTTAGGATCTCATTTAGGATTGTAAGATTCATCATTGCGGTGCAGGCATAAAACAGTTGCATGAAATGTTAAAAGGTAAACCTGCATTTACTGATCAACCAGATTGGAGAACCACAAGTTTTTTTTGTTCTTTTTTAAATACTGCGTATTTATATCTACAGTATACTTTCATCTGCTGTCACTTTGATGTGTATAGACTATATGTAATATATACTATGCATGTACTATATGTTAATATACTGTGTATTTGTTTGAAGGTGATGCAATAACACTGCAAGGGATCCCATGGTATTGTGTTGCGCTACTATTTCCCCCCCCCACATTACCAAGATGCATACTAATAACTCAGAAAGGTGGGGCAGAGGAAATTCTCCCGATGCTTGTGTGCATTAAATGTGCGGAAGGAATTTTTAATGCCAGCGATTTGAGAGTCTGGGCGAATTTAAATTATTAATCACCTCTGGACAGAGAACACCAAATTAAATTATAGGACGAGATTCTTATTGCATTTCTTGCACTTTGGCCCTTAACCAATTTAAGCATCTTATATTCATTTTTTTTCTTTTTTTTTGCCTGGTCTGTCAGCTGTGTGGACCTAAAGGCAACACTGGAACAAAACTGGATAAATACTGTAATAAAAGGTGTGAAGGATGTTCTAATGGGGTTGGACAGGATTAATAATTGTCCGGTTTTGTATGTAAGTCACGGAAGTTAAGCAAAGTTATTGATGAGACATGCACAAAAATTACCGAAATCTTAAATTAAAGAAATGGAGGAATCAATGCTCTGAAAAAAGAAATTGCTGCCATTTATATGATTTTTTTTTTTTTATCTACGCTTGAAAATGTAAAATATTTAAAGATAAAAATAATTAATTGTTAAATCACTTATAATAAATAATGCTTTTTGTAGCATTATGGTGCAAGTGTAACTAAAGCACTAATGAAAAACATGTGAGTAAAACACATTTGGTTGTCAGCCATGCATTAAAATGCATTACTGTACATCTGCACGGTATAGAGCCCTAAGTGAGATCTGCATGCAGGAGTAAAGCAGAACACCACAGTGATTGTTAAGAGCAAGCCAGAAGTCGCTTTCTAAAATGTTGCATTGCTCTATGCTGTGTCACACTCAGAATAGTGTTCAGCAATTCATTAATTCTGACCACATCCTATTGAATCAGACTCCTTTTCAAGCCGGAACAAGAAGGTTGTGTTTACAGGCAGTTAGGAGGGATAACTGTACTATAGCTATGGTCAGTAAAAATCTGCATTAAGAAACTACATATATCGCTCTATAGGTTGGTCACCTTCTTACTGAGGAGTTGCTTATAGGGGCCGTTTTTAGTTGGCTAATTATGTTAAATGATGTTCTAGTCATAATTTGTTATGTATGGATTATAGTTCTAAGCATTAAAAGACTTTAAATTTGGTACTGAGATAATTGGGTAATGACACAGGAGTCACAGATCAGGTAATGACACAGGAATTATCGGGTAATGATTGGGTAATGACACAAGAGTTAGAAATCAGGTAATGAAACAGGAGATACAGATTATGTAATGAAACGAGTCAACGATTGGGCAACAATACTAGAGTTGACAGATCAGGTAATGACACGAGTCACTGTTGAGATAACAATGCAAGCGTCACAGTGGGTAATGACATGGAGGGTGCAAATCAATAGCATAGTAATTACAGTTACTTTACACATTAAAGACCAGAGCGTCAACAAAGTGGGTTTCAGGACGGGTCACAATATGGGGTGCGTAGATTGAGCATAAACCCAGGTGTCACAGTTTGGGTGATGACACGGGGGTACAGACTGGGTAGGGTGTGTAGATTGGCTAATGACACAGGATTCACAAGTTTAGTAATGGCCCAAAATGACGTATAGCAATTCAATTTAATTTTATTTGTACTGTATAGCCGTTTTAACAATGGTCATTGTCGCAAATCAAAAGAATCAAGAGAAAACTAACCACACAAGATTTTTTTTTTTAACTTACTACAATTTATTTAACACAAAAAAATCAAAAAATCTTTTTAATATCTAAAAGCAGTGTCATGCATCCAGTGACTAGTTCGTACTCTGAAACATTTATTTAGTTGTTTGTTTGCTTGTTTGTTTTATATTCTGAAGTTTATGGCCCAAATAAATGCTCTGTACCTTTTAGGTATCTGAGCCTGAGACTACAGTATGTATTGTCAAAGGCACAGTCTGAGTATCAACAAGAGGGTGGCAGATCAAGTGATAACATGCGGTACAGACTGTGTAAAGACATAGGAGTTGCAAATATGGTAGTGCATCTGAAAATTGGGTCACAGCACATGAGCACATATAGTATGGGATACAAACATGGAGGATGCGAACTGGGTAATGATACAGGGTGCAGATCAAGAAACAACACAAAACACAAAATGAGTAACATTGTGGCACACAGTTCAGATTAAGACAAGGGTGGTAGATTGGGTACCAACGTGTGGTATACTGTATATAGAGGCTTGGCCGATGCAGTTTGGGTAAAAACCACAGGGATTGCAGATCAAGTAACAACATTGGGATTGCAGTCAGGGTAACAAATCAAGGAGTTCCCAGATCTAATAATAACACGGGACACAGCTTGCAGAATGCCGCATGGATAATGGCACAGTACAGGTAATGACTCGTGTTCTTCTGAGCAAGTATCTAGGGAATGACTTGGTATTTTAATGGACATGTCGTTATCAGACGGCCAGCTTAGGAATCCATATCTGGATCGATAATACAAATATTATTCTGCGAAGCATGTCTGAAGCTGCAGCCGAAGAGTTGTGTTTATACAGCTACTCAGAGTGCTGTGCTATGCATTTTCCTGTTGCACCCTTCCTCATATAAAGCCTCTACATACAGTACTGTACAAAGGCTCCACCGACAGTAATGCAAAAGTGGGCGTAACTTTTTTTTCTTAATGAACTGATATTTTTAAAATTGTATTAATTGTCTTTTTTTATATAAATCTGACAAATTACAGATGTTGGTAAAGTAACTCTTCCTCTAGACAGATGTACTACTCAACGTGGTCTCCATCCCGAGTGATGCATTTGTGCCGTTACTGAACCCAACTCTCGACTCCTCATTGAAAATCTCCTTTGCCGGAGTAGATGGTCTCACGCTGTGCTCCAGCCAGTACCCCTTCAGTATAGCCCTCGCACTTTATGCCTCATTACCTTGCATTGTGTACTTTACATCGTGCACCTATTGTAAAACTCTGGGCCAATAACCATATAGAATTTGGCTGATGCCAATACTGATGTGTTTTTTTTTTTGTTGTTGTTATTTATTCTGCATTATTTTGTGCCAGACAACCAACCAACTCTTTATAACTAAAATTATCACTACTTAAACTGTTTACACGTATTTAACCCCACAATCACACTGTCTTTGACTGTGCATAAATTAATCCATGTGAATGTTGGGAATAAGATTTAATATAACCTTCTTTTGTAAATGATAACTGTTTCAAACGCATTCCTAGCCTGATGTACAGCAACCCACTGAATAAGAAGAATGTTTTCATTCTTACATAGCCATTTCAAAAAAAAATTCTGGTATAACAAAAATGAAGTGTTATTAAATGGAAATGCAAAAGCCTCCACTTGAAATGTCATTGACGCTTGTTACAAACCTCATATCACTGATCTTTCTCAAAGAAAGAAGTAATCCAAGCGTGTGCACATCGTCATTGTTGTGGGAGGTATTATAGCACCATTCATTGAATATTCCCAAAACTTTTAGCCATTGTAAAATTGATACGACACAACAGATTCAAATCGGCCAAACGTCATCTTTTTTGTCGATAGGCTTTTGGCAGACAACAAGGCGAATATCGGCAGATACCAGTGTAAGGCTAATAAATCTGTGCGTCAGCTTTGTTTACCTCATTTCTGCATGTGTGTGTGTGACAGATAGGGCCAATGTAGGGGAACTTAAAATATAGCTCCAAGTCCATATGTGGGGATAGGGTTTTAAAGGTGGATGTATTTGGTAGTTGTGATGTTGAGAAAAATGTTCTCGTTTTCTGTGCATCACTGGATTGGATTTTTATATCCCACCTAGAACACTTTTATTTCCCTCTCTATTTTTCTTCCCCTCCCTCCACGTTTAGTATTTGAGGGTCAATCATGTAATTGTAGTAAGTAATTACCTCCATTCAATAGCGCCTTTTATTCCGGAAATCACTAAGAAATGATTGCAGGACGAAGGGGAGGGAAAGATCAGGAGGAAGCCTGTGATGCTTATGAGAGGATATGATTCATTCATCAAGCCAGTGTTAAGAGTGAGAGAAAGGAAGGAGAGTGGAGATCACACTACAGATGAGGACATTTGGCTCTCGCTATGCAAAGCCACGACTATAGAGCATGTTTTAGAAACTGAACTCGTTTATGTACTGTATAAGGAACTTGTACAAACTCTTGAAACTGGAACTTTATTTCTGACATTATAATGCTGTGAATTAATGACATTTTGATGTCTTATTAAGTTCGGCACTGTGGTTTCAAGGTTAAGTTGCTTTATTCTGGTCAGGATTGCAGTGGATCCAGATGTTGCAGGGTTACCGTGGATATTGGAAGAACGGGTTGCAATACAGGATTAGCGCCTAAGGTGCCATTGCAATTCGTAAGAAATGTATTCCTTAGTCAGTACACTTACCACATTCACATGAGTTGGCAGGTAGTGTTAAACATTTATATGTGACACACTGTTATCTAAAAAAAGTGAAGTCCTCATACTCAGCCTTTGAGACTGAAAAAAGAGGAATGAAAAATGCTGGAGGAAAAACATATTTCCTTGCTGTCCAATTTAATATAATACAGCATGAAAGCAAGGGAATATTTACATTTTGAAAAAGGAAAAACGAGAAAGGATGTAACCTTTGTGAACACTTCACTATCACCCCACGCCTGAGGTTGCATTTGAATTACCGGTCTGAAGTGACTCAAGTCCGATTTTTTACCCCTAATGTCGGCAGTCTGAACAGCCGAATCTGATGTCCTTCAAATCGATTAGAGTCTAAGATCAGATGTATATTCAGTATGCAGCCATGCGACACGAATGCGAACAGGCTGATCTGAATTCTTGTGACATTTTGCCTCTGTGCTTTCGTAGTCAGTCAGTACTGGTAGCATGGCGATATCATACATGTAGCAGTGCTAGTAATAGCTGATAAAAACAGTCTGATAAAACAGCTAAACCAAGGCAACTGGCTGTCTTCCTTATTCTGAACCTCAACAAATACCGCCAACTAACTGCTTGCCATCCTCCAGATGAAAATCTCAACCATATATTTTTCTAAAATGACATCCATTCTTTGAAATGAGAGAGTGGTAGCACAAATATGATGTTTTAACCCAAATATTACAAGCAAATACGCCACATTCACAGATGGCCTTTGGTAACAAGTGCAAAAGAGATGGTTTACAGTGAAAAAAACTGCACAGATCATTGACCTCAACATGACCGAACACCTTCCGGAAGAATTGTAACACTGATTTCACCTGACCTTCTCACCCGACATCAATACTCGACCTCACTAATGCTCATGTGTTTAAAAGAGCACAAATGCCCACAGCGAGGCTCCAAAATCTGGTGGAAAGGCTTCCCAGAAGAGTGTTATTTATTACAATAGCACGTGGGGGGGACACTAGATCTGGAACAGAATGTTTAAAAAGCTCATATACTGTAGGTGTGATATGTGGTGTCTCTAAACATTTGGTCTTATATTATATAGTGTGTAAGTGAGAAGAGTATATTACCTCTGTCTCGCGGCATGAATATTCCTTTCAGATTAATTACTAAAGCTTGCTTTAATGTTACAAGATAGCCGGTCTCCATTTGAGACCATATCACACAAAAATGCTGATAGGAGACAAGAAAAATGGCCTTAAGTTGAAGGTCAGAATTTTTAATGCCAACGGTTACATCTTGGTATTAAATTCTCACTGCAAGCGTGACCTGAATTCTGATTACAGCTGTGGTTTGGTGTCATGACACACAAGTTTTAGAGTGAGAAACAAATTACAGTATATACTGTAGGAGGTGATTTTTTTTTTCATGCTCATTATTTTTTTAAACGTAGAATGATTTCATCGTTTGATGTCCTAAATATTTTTCAGGTTTAATGAGAGTAGGGGAGGGCCTAGTGATACTATTAGCGGTGTTGTCTAGAACTCCTTACCAGCAATTATGCCAAGTCTGGTTTGGATTTTTTAAATGATTTTGCAGTAATGGACAGTATCTACAGTATACAGTATGTACATAGCCAACTGTTCTGCAGTAACCATTAGAATAGAATGCCAAAAAATAATATATTTAATTATTTCAAATTATCATCACTTTAATATTATTCATAAAATATTGTTGATTTTTTTTTTTTTACATCAGTTTTTTGTTTTCTTTTGTCTGATTTGTGAAACGTTAACTAAAGAACTAAATCTAAGCATACATTCATATATATATATATATATAATTTCACATTAATAAAAATAAACATTCTCCATACACAATGTCACGAATAGACGAAGCAAGACTCTTTTATTTAACACAAAGAAACACAAATGTAAAATTGTGAATACACTAACAGTAAACCAAACAAACAAAGAAGTAAACAGAGCAGAGCAGAACAGTACACAAGCCATGAACACAACAGATGCAAGACAAACTAAACAGTAAAGAAACTCAATGGCTATAACCGAAATAACAGACATCTGTGAAGCATAACGTAAAACATAGATATATACAGAGGTGTAAAGAGTAATAAAGTACTGTTACTTCAGTGGACTTTTACTGAAGTACAAGTAAAGTTACCATTATAAACATCTACTCAAGTAAAAGTAAAAAGTAGCTTGTTAAAAATTTACTCAGAGTAAAAGTTACTGAGTTACTTTTTTTTTAACAGCGGGGGTGGGATGGGGGATGGAACACA
>JAQQZT010000011.1:10920365-10941185 GCA_030068275.1 Clarias platycephalus | reverse complement strand
AGAGCTCGGCCAATCAGCTCTCTCTGTGCCTCCGGCTATGAGAGGAAAACAGCATCACCCGGGGTTCGAACCAGCGATCTCCGGATGACAGGGCGAGTGCTTTACCACTGCGCCACTCGGATGCTGACTGTGTCAAATTCAAATCAAATTAAAATTTTATTTGTCACATACACAGTCATACACAGTACGATATACAGTGAAATGCTTAGACGACTGCCCGTGACCTTAAAATAAAAGACTTTCATATTTATTTCCTAATAATAAAGAAAAATAGAAAGTAAATTTAACTAAGAAGGAATAAAATATCTGTGCAATACAAAATATACAATATAAGAAAAATATAAGAAAAATAAGAAAAATCTAGCTGTACAATATAGAAAATATAGAATTTATGGAATTAATTCAGCCGTGTGTGTATGTGTGTGCCTTGCAATGGATTGGCACCCTGTCCAGGGCGTACCCCACCTCGTACCCTAAGCCTCCTGGGATAGACCCCATGCCCCTCGAGACCCTGTGTACAGGATAAAGTGTTCTAGACTATGAGTGATTGAGTGAATGCTGCAAACGTATGAAAACTATTGACACCTTAAGGGATATTTGAAAGAACTACAAACAGTCAGTCTTAGTTTCAAAGTACAAATATAATGTTACACACATGTGAAATCCTTTTGCCATCCATAGGGAAAAAACACTAAAAGATATATGGCTGTTGTCTTGCACAATACATTTCAAAATATGGGGCTGTACTGTACCGTAAGTTTTACACGTCTAAATCAGATGGAAATTTGCCAGGAATCGGTCCGATGAGCCCACTGTTCCACACACAGTAAGAAATATGGTCAAAAAAGATCTCTGTTTCAGCAGTGTGCAGTTAAGATTCTTGTGTTTGTCAACCGTTAAATGCCACTTTTACAGGAGTGAGCTGTTCGAAAGCATTGCCAATGCGATGCTGAATTAAAGAGCATAGTCCACATGCAAAAACATAATACAAAGGAGCTTAAAATGTTCTGCATGGTGGATTAGATCAAGATCCTCTACAAGTGTCTCCAAACCTTGTTAGACGTTACTGCATGAAACTCAGAGCTGTTCTTTCCATGTAGGAGTCAAATTAACATAATAATTTTCATGGCGGCAGGAGTTTTGAAGCCAGTGCAGTACTTAAAACTGTAGAACGTTTCTTTCTCTATTTTTAGAAAATATTTTAACAAATGCAAAGATGTTTTTCATCCCTTTCATGTCCTCATGTAATTAATGTTATTGCTTATGCCTAAAAGTCATTATGATTATCTCCTCCAGATAAAAAGCTATGGTTATTTCTCACTATCTAGACACAGGATTTTGGAAATTGTCTTATCGAAAACCTACCATAACATTTGACCAGCTCCATTTACATGCCATTATCTGCCATCTCCTAGAGGTCAAAAATCGCTGTATATGAGAAAATGTGGAGCTACATGAAGTCAGCTGAGCCAACAGTGTTCACCAAGACCACAGCAGAGGGCGTGGGTCGGGTGAGGAAGTCCAAGGGGAAGTATGCATTCCTGCTGGAATCCACAATGAATGAGTACACAGAGCAGCGCAAGCCCTGCGACACCATGAAGGTCGGAGGGAACCTGGACTCCAAAGGCTATGGAGTGGCTACGCCCAAGGGCTCACAGTTAAGGTGGGTGGAGTAGTATAACAATATGTCACGTGTTGTTATGGTATTCCACCTTCCCTGGCGTGCCTACCTCTACTTGATTTTTGTTTTTGTTTCATTTTATTGCATTCTTAAGCATTTTAGTGTGGAGTTACTGCTTGTTTTGTTTTATAGCATATGATTTATGAGAAGCTTCACTCAGGTAATTGAGTTGCATGCAGATGTTGTTTATATGTAATTGACATTGCTAGAAATGTTATGTTGATGGCGATATGGATTTTACAACCGAGATAAGAGCCCAGTGAACACCTAGCCTGGTCTGACACTGTCTCCTATTCACACTAATGATAGAATTTACCATCTATGGCCAGGAGCCTAAGAGATAAGAGAGTGTAATTGGCCCTGCTGTCTGGGTAGGAAGAACGGTATGGTGGTCCCCTTGTGAGCTGTTCCTCCCTGACATTACAGATACTGTTCTATAACAATACTGTATTCGCTCTGCCATGGGCTTAAATCTCCCATATAGCTAACTCCAATCTTATTAAGCTTTATAGGGAGGGCCACAGTGGTGCCAATAATTGTAACACATACAGTACAGTCAAACGTCTGCACACACCTTCTAATTCCATGGTCTTTCCTAATTTTTCAATTCTTTTTACATTATCAAAACAATGCTAAGGGCATCCAAAATACGCAATAATCTCCTCTGAACAGTTGATATTGAGATGTGTCTGCTACTTATACTCTGTAAAGCTTTCAAAATGGCTCTAATATGAGGTGCTGTTAATTGGTGATTTCTAAAGCTGGAGCTCTAAATGAACTTCTCCTGCGCAGCAGAGGTAAGTTTTGGTCTTGCTTTCCTTAGATGATCTTCATGAAAGCAAGTTTGATCATGACACTTTGGATTTCTAAAATGCACTATTTCCAGAAGAGCTGACCTTTTTGTTACTTAATTACCTAATTCCATATGTGTTATTTAATTGTTATGAAATCTCCAGTATTATCCTAGAATGTAAAAAATAAATCACTGCGGAAATAACAAACAATGAATTAGAAGGTGTGTCTAAACATTTGACTGGTATTGTATATAAGTTTTTTTTTTTCCCTTATAGAGTATATAAAGTATAGACTTCTCATATGCTTTCTAAAGTGAGATTATCCCAGTAAACACCAAGACAATTGTCATGACATTTTCAGAATCCCTATTATTGGCTAGGGGTGCCAATAATTCTGGAGCTGATCATATCCAGTGGCATTAATCCTACAAAAGTACTTATCACAAAAACATTAAAAGCTAACTATAATGAACTTTCTTACTCTACATTATTACTGTAAGTATTAAACAATGAAATAAGTGCCTTCAGAATGTGGTGCTTTAGGAAAATGAGAAACAACAAGATGATGTTTTACAGTATGTTACCACCTGATGCTTTCACAGCATATCCCAAAGTGTTTTGTTCCACTTATATTAGAAAGTAATTCCCCAATTTTTCTTTTTTTTATTAGTAATTTTTTTTGAAGGAGCCAAAAAGCTCAACAAGAAACCTGAAGACCATGGAGACTTCTTCTACACCACCCTACAGAAACCACGGTTGTCTTTGTTAAATAACAATGATATAATAAATATGCATGTTAGAGCATATTTAAAGAGCATATTAATATTAGCCTGTGATTTAATATGCAGCTGGAAAAAAATGCTAATTAATAGGTAGCTTCTGAACAATCAGGTTTGAGAACTCAACACTGTTAAAGTATGAAAGATTGTATTAAGCAAGCAATAAGAGATAAGTCAAGAGGACCAGCTTAGCCGGGGGGACCACCGGCATAATTTTTTCTCACCTGTAAATAAGAGCAATACTAATCAATCAGAGATGCCTGATAGGTCATGTATGCAGAAGACGACAATTAGCACCCTCCTATTGTATATGTATCTATTATAAATAAATAAAAATAAATAAGGAAATGGTGGGTCCATGCATTAGCCTTCACCCTCAGTGAATTTACAGACTGACAGAATGAAAAACATAAAGCAAATGCTGGAATTCTTCTCTTGCATGTGAATGTTCCGATATGTACTGTATGTGTGGGCATGTAGAGCAAAAGATTTACAGCGGAAAGATCCAAACCGAACTGAGTGTGACTAATTAATCCTGTTCAGTCTGTAAACTCCCACATTTGGTCTGTTCAGGAAGTTGAACACTCAGTGAGGAGAGTCACTTGCAGACAATGGTAGACTCCTGGGTCAGACATTTCGCTGGAGTTACTGTTGTCTGCCTGTCACTTCTCCTGCGTGTGATCCTCCCACAGACAGGAGTGCAGTGTCAGAACATGGCTTTCCAGAGGCTTTTCCTGGGCTCCGATTCAATGCTTTTTAACGCTTTTCTGTCTGTTCACTCCTCAGCTCAGACGGGCTTTACTGCATCCTTTCCCCATTTCGTCTCTGTCTTTGCTCCAGTGAGCTTATTTTATGAGTGTTGCACTCAGGATAAACCTCTCTTGATAATAAAAAAAAAAAAAATCCAGATTATGAATGCCAATTTTTAAAGCTTAATACGCAAGATGTACTGTATAGTGACTGGCTTCATTGGTGGAGGAGAGGTGGGGAGAAGTATCATGAATAAAATAATAATTAAAATAATATAGCCATCAGAGGCGGCACAGTGGCGTAGTGGTTAGCACTGTCGCCTTGTACCTCCAGGGTCCGGGTTTCGAGTCCGTGGTGGGTTTCCTCCAGGTACTCCGGTTTCCTCCCACAGTCCAAAGATATGCAGGTTATGCTAATTGGCGTTCCCAAAATTGCCCGTGGTATGTGAATGAGTGTGTATGTATGTGTGTGCCCTGTGATGGATCGGCACCCTGTCCAGGGTGTACCCCGCCTCGTGCCCTAAGCCTCCTGGGATAGGCTCCAGGTCCCCGCGACCCTGAATGCAGGATAAAGCAGTATAGAAGATGAGTGAGTGAGTGAGTAGACATCAGAACAAGAATAAAATCTGTTTGACTAGGGTGAGCACTGCTTGTCTCCCAAGCCTCATTTAGCTCATAAATAAAATGAAGAACTCTGGCCTAGTAGTTTATAAAATGGCAGGAATGACCGTCATTAATTCCTCCTCTTATTGTTAGCAACAGCGGAACTTTGCTAATACCTTCTTGAAAAAGCTTTTACCCTATACTCAAACAACAAGGAGTTAGCTAACTTTACAGATATGTTAAGGAGACATCTAATAGCATTTTTTAACGCCATACAGGTCCTCAACCAGGGAATAGATGGTTTTGGCCCATACAATTAACTTACCGTACAATACTAGGTGATACCAGGCCTGCATTTGAAGCTAACACCATCTGTTAGCTAAAGAGTTTTGTCAGCTCATTTTGGAGGTAAAGTAAGGAACAGCACTGATAGCACTTTTTCGCTGGACACATGGCCTCTAGCAGGGTTTGCCTGGTTCTGGGTTCAGAATCAATATCATACCTTCACAATTAGCTAATGCAAACAGCAAGCAGTATTTGTTAGCTAACTGAGCAGACATGATGAGAAGGTAGCTAAGCACCAGTTAATCTCCTTTTACAACATCTTCTATATGTGGAATTTCCACATTATGGCACAAGCATATGCTGAATGCTCAAATATATTGGGCTGTGTATGAGACCACCTGGACTTGTTTTAGCCAAGTAAACCAGTACCACTGCACAATTTAAATAGGATAAAAAATTTTTCGTACATTTTGAGAATTGCCCAATTCATGCATAAAGTCTATGCTCTTTATAACGTATGATTAGACTTACTGCACTGAAAGTGATCTTCTCCTCTGCAAACAAATGCAGTCGCTAGTCATCTGGTATCAAGTGGTATGGCTATTTTCAATACAGAGCTTTTACCACTTCTGAAAATCCCAAGTTACCATGCCAGATTAGGCTACACTTGTGCCAGAACATTGATGTTCAATGTACAGTATTGATGGTGCTGCAAACAAATTGCATATGAACCTTTTTTTTTTGCTGTGAGACAGAGCTAGTATCCGGAACTTAAAACATCCACTGCCACTGTAGTAGTAGGAGGCGCAAATAAAATAAATAAATAAATAAATAAAATAAAAAACAGCAGGAAAAACCCTTCTATAAGGCATTCCTTTTGATAATGCATATGCTTTTTTGTGAATGCTTCATATTAATTTATATCAGAACCAACAGACACCAAGGACATTGATGTATTACTAGAAATCTCACGTCGAGCAAGGGATCAGGCTTGATCAGCACTTCTCAAGATGCTCAGTTCATCTGTAGACAGCCCAGGGGGACAGGTTTTCAATACCACAAGGTTCCTCTGTGTATCTCAAAGCAATATTGACTAATGAGGACAAACGAAAGAGAGCAGAAGATGGGGGAAGGGCGAAGGAGTAAGTGAGAGTAGGATCAGTGGAGATATCGATTTTCCCAGTTCTTATATTAGCGGTCCTTTGTCGTTCTTGTTAGAAACAAATTAGGTATATGTAATTTACATCAAAACATGGAAAAGGAGCAACAATGTTTGGTCATCAATCACATCTCTCAGTCCACCTTGCCTCTGAGACCTACCTCATCACTGTTTACAGAAAATTGGATTTGAATAGGAAAGCTGGATTTAAAAATTTTGAAAAGTCAAATTAAGTAAATACTTAAATGATTACGTGTAGCATTCATTTTTTTAGAGATTACATTTTACTAGCCTTTTTTATTATTCTAAGTATAAAATACACATTGACAGGACACATAGTGTAAGACAATGTGCACCTACTCTCACTATCTAGTGCAATATCTTGTCTTAAAAAAAGGATTGAAACAGTGGATATTTAAACAGTTATTTTAACATAACCTGCAGGGCCTTATACAAGTTGCTAGAAGTAAAATGCTAATTTTAGCCAATTTTTCAGTCTTTTCAATTTTACAATCAAAGGGACTACTGTAGCTAGTTAAACCTGCCTAGCTAATATCACCAAGACTGATAGCGCTATGTTCAAAGCCATTGACCAAATTTCAACCAGGTTTCATTAAGACGTAGAGCATTTTTAAACAAACTATTTATTGATTAATTATTAGATTAAGTGTAGTTGAGTATAAACATTAATTAATTAAATGGGCAATGAAAGTGAATTTCTCATTTAGCATGGAATTAATAAAATCATGGAATTACTTTAAATTGTGAAACTGTGTTAAGGATATGCCATATATAATGATATTTAGAACAACAACAAAAAAAAAATCTCAAACATATGCTATATAAGCTACCCTGTGCAAATGACACCCAATGATTACTCCCTACTGGAAGCACCAAATAGCAACAATGGTAGCAAGTATTCTTTCCTGGTTGGCTTCTTAGACATGTACCACAGGTGCGGTGTACCTCAGAGATGTGATCTTGGTCCAGACCTTTTTTATGTATTTTTAAAGAGAGGTTTGTCCAGTGCATTGATGTGATTTATATGGGGAAAATGGGGAAAAGGGACTAAAACTTTCCACCCCATAACTGCTTTTTTTCTTTCCTCTGATTGGATACTGCTCACTCTGACAAACTATGTTTTATCGTTTCAAGAAGTGCAGTTAACCTGGCAGTTTTAAAACTGAATGAACAAGGCCTGTTGGACAAATTGAAAAACAAGTGGTGGTACGACAAAGGAGAGTGTGGCAGCGGAGGAGGTGGTGAGAAGGTTAGCCACTATGTCGACAAACGTGGGTAAAAAAGATTCCTCAGCAACGGGCGCATCTGCCAGGAGCACATCACAGTCACACACATCCAAGCATCACTTTAACATTATCTAGTTTATAATGAGATGAGGAGGAAAGCAGTTACTGTCAGAACACAAATATTTGCTTTAGACTGGAACGTAGACAGCATACATGCACCGTGTTTAGAGGGGATCTATTGCGCTTTCTATTTCTTCTGCAATTTATCACATAAAAAATGTTATCGGCTTCCTTTTGTCATTCCTATTCTCTGCCGGAAGAGACATCCATCTTTTAGGATGAATAATGCAGGGCTCATTCAGCTGCTTTTAACTGGAACTGCAGCAGACATGCTTAACGCTGGCCCAGGAAACTAGTCAAAGCCGTGTCATTGTGAAGAGCTTAGATGAAGCACCATGACCATTTCTCGAATATTTAGCAGCTTCCAGCTTCTAAAAGACGGCTTTGTGGACAATTCCTGAAAACAATGGGCTTGTGTCTATTCCCTGAAAGGAAATTTATACATAAAAAAGAATAGTAAAATACATGGAAAACTATCGTAGCCATTTGAAATTAATTTACATTGACCAGATTTTCATCAGGCTTCTCCAATGATAGACCTTGACAGACCAGCAAGGAAACCAAGGGAAAGATAAGAACCGTTTTTTTTTTAATTGGCCAAATGTTTAAAAGATTTATAAACCTTTATTAATCATATTATTTTATTAAGATCTCATAGATTTAAAATTTACTGAAAGAATTTTCAGTCTAAAGAGAACTGTTTGGTTTGCCAATAATTGTATTGAAATTTAATTTTAGAAAAATATGTCATCATTTAAGCATTATATCACACAAATATGAAGGCATTTTATTGTTTTAATATGAATTTAAGCATTTTAGTATATAATTAAATGTAATGGAAACTAATCCAGACAAATTTGCAGAACAAAAAATCTCACCTGCATAATGGCTTATGTGTTTTACTGCTGGTGTTTGCCAATAGTTGTGGGCTAACAGTAACTGCACCCTGAGCTTCTTTTTTTGAACAAAAACCAATCCGTGGGAGTATGTGCCCGTTGCCTAAAGCGATGGAGCAGGGTCCCATGCACATGTCTGTAGCTCCAGTGCCAGGCCTGGACGCTTCCTGCTGAGGGAGCATAGAGACATGTACTCCAGTGGGACCCTGTACTTCATCACTTTGCCACTGCAACTGCTGTGTCAGCTAATGTAACTGAATAACATAAAATAACATGTCCTATGATGTTATTTATGTTATTTCCCCTGCGTGGTTGAAGAACTCCCGTAAACCTTGCCGTTTTGAAACTGAGTGAATCAGGCATCTTAGACAAGCTGAAAAACAAATGGTGGTACGATAAGGGCGAGTGTGGACCCAAGGACTCGGGAAGTAAGGTCAGTCTCCTCAAGTCTGGGACCATCACTGTTGTCTAATGCTCGTACGGACATGGTGACAGCCTGTGTGTCAGTGAGAACGAGTGAGAAACAGTGAAGAGAGAGATAGAACAATCATGCATTCAGATACAGCATGCTGAGAGAGAAAGAGATGCCAGTTTGACCAGACATCACTTATGTTGTAAATAAAAATAACAATTCAGCTATGTTCATCACTCAGTTCACAAAGTCTCACTGCAGCAGCGCAGACCAATACTTAACTTGGAACAAAAAACTTTGACAAATTCCGGACTATAAGTCACATTTTTTATAGTGTTGTAAATAATTTTTCTTCCACAGCCTAAATACTTATATCATAAGTACATATCATACATCCTCAACATAAGTACATCATTTAAACAGATAGTCTGAATAACAAAATATGTAAATTATTAATTAATTAAAATTACTTTCCTAACTTGCTGCATAGCGCGAAATATAGAACCCCACTAGCCTATTATAATAACAATATAGCATGGCCCTGAAGTTTACTTGCTTTTGATTGGCTAGCAGTTGTCCAACATTGTTATAGATTACCTGAAGTATGAGGAAATTAAACAAAATAAAATGGCTTTGCTATTTGCATGTCAAGCAGATATGCAGAAACAAAACTTATTTGAGCCTTGTGATATCTGGATGCTTTCTTGGGCATTATCTGCATAATTTATGAATTATAAACACACACACAAAACTGATAACCCAAAGGCAGTGGAGAAAAGGGAATATCAGTTCTCAAGTGAAAACATTTTATTCCCATTTTTAATGCATGAAGAAGGTTTAAGTGATAAAAGTAGGAGAGAAGAATATCTAGATGGAATTGGAAAAGCCTGATCTGCATAGATTTATATTATTAAGTATACACTGATCAGCCGTAATATTGAATAACAAGAATAACATTGATTATTAATTATATACCAATAAACCTTTGGCCTTTGGGAAGGAAAGACCAGCCTGTCTGGTCTGATCCAACAGAAAAGCCAATGTACAGTAGCACAAACTGCTGAAAAAAGTGAATTCTGGCCATTATACTGTAGAACGGTATCAGCACACTCAGTGCATCCTCCAGATCTCGGTCCAATTGAGCATCCATGGGATGTGCTGGACAAGCAAGTTTGATCCATGGAGGCCCCATCTTGCAACTTACAGCACTTTGCTGCTAACATCCTGGAGCCAGATACCACCGCACACCTTCAAAGATCTCAAAAGCCATGCTGTTTTGGTGGCACAAATGAAATGGGTGGTTTTAACACTAATGGTTTTAATGTTATGGCTGATCAGGGTACATGTGAAGTATAAAAAATAATGTTATTTTTTTAAGTCACGTTAGAATGTGAGTGGATGCCCTTCAAATAACAATAGATTTGATGGAACATTTATTTAATTAATTACCCTAATTAATTACAATTATTGATTAAACTGTAACAGTTTAATAAAAACTGACTGGCAAATTATACAATTTATTTTGTTTGGTAAGCTGACAGAATTTATCCTCCACAGCAACTTATTGTCTAAAAAATATGATTATTGACTTTTGATGTTAAGTTTAAATATGAAATTAAACAGGACATTACTATTTGTTCATATCACATTCAGAAGCATTTTATAAATCTTTTATTAATCAAGGTTGGATTTATAAAGTTTTGTGAGGTGACGTTGCTGCTTTTTATGGTATGTGACTTTGTAGTATGCGAATTATATAGTTTCAGTATATAAATATTACAAAATACAACAAAAAAATTACATATTCTTACCTTATAGTAATGTCACATTACATAAGACATGTAAACTACCCAAGTAAAGTATCAATTCTATGACTGTTCATTTAGATAGGACATAAATTAAAGTACTAGGTTATACATTTGTGCTTAATAGCAATGTCTTAAATGCGATATTGATTATTGATTATTTTAATGGTGTGAAAATCATTAATTTGGCAGATATATGGGCTTCACTGAGGACTACCTACACTTCAGGTGTCATGATTCCATACAACAATAATAATTATGATGATAATGATAATAATAATGATAATAATAATAATAATAGTAATAATAATAATAATAAATAGCACCAACTGCTAGTCTTCAAGGTTAGATAGAGCAATGCAGTTTGACCCTTCTACCTGCCTTCAAGTCTGTTATTGTGCAATGCATTTATCTCAAAATAAACCCTAATTCATTGTCTGTACTATTGCTACATTTAAGAAGAAATTGCAACATGTAATTCCCTACCTACAGCTGGGAAAAGTCACTGAAAATGTCACCTCATCTAAATGTAATTTCAACGCACCATGGCCATGCCCTCTGTGTAACATACCTCGTCTCTACTTAAATCTATAAGATTGACCACACTAATGGTAGAGTTTTCACTAACATTTCCCAGCTAGCTTGCTGCTAAAGCTGCTTACTATTGTCTACTGTCTAGCTTGTTAAGGCTCTTCTGCATTTTCAGGCCATATACTGTACACATTTGAAGGTCACTATAATAGAATGGTGCCAGTTACTGCTGAGGGTTGTAACTGTAAAAGTCTGCTTAAGGTAGCTGTTTATGAGATTCAGTTTGACGGGCAAAGCAAACAAAAGACACTTACCTGGTGGCGTGTTTATTTTTCCACTTCATGTGTCAAACGTTCTGACGTGGGAAATGACGTTACTACGGCTCACACATACTACTGTACGACAGCTCATGTGCAGGCAATGAGCTGTATTCTTGATTATGCAATACGGACAAATAACATGTACTGTATAGTGCAATGCTACCTCACAAATTTTGATAATAGGCAGTTCATAGAAAATCCACCAGCAGTTAAGAAAAGTAAAATAATTCAGCGCTTATGAATGTGTTATGAAAATATCACAACTACAATGAAAAAAATTATAAAAAATAGAGCAAAAAAAGCAGTCAGGAAGCCTGATTGTTTCTTCATCATGGGCTACACATTCGTCCACCCACCCATGCAGTGTCAGGGAGCTCATAGTGTGTAAGAGCAGGACTTAGTAGTGCACACCAGAGCTGAGTAACCCTTGTTCACACTAGCAAGCTTCAAGTCGCTCGTGTCACTTGTAGTGTGCCTCTCATGGTAGTCTTTTGTTTGTAACTGATGTTACTTGTGGACTTCCAATAAGAAGTCAAAGTAGCTACTACTGTATATGCAGTATCTACAGCTAACAAGTTAAAAATAAATCACGTAATACACAAGTAAGAGCGAAAATCCAATGCACCAACGCGGTTAAGGTCCCGCTTAAATTTATCTCAGAATGTCACACAGAGGTCATATGAGGGGCGTTCAATTCAAACCAGGACTTCAAACAGGATAAAATTTCTCGTGAATTAAGGTATAAAGCCAATTGACATTTACAGAAGACTTCAAGCACAGTACGGTGATAAGACTTGTAGATGGTGGAAACGTTTTAAAGAAGGCCACATGTCTGTGAATGACAATCCGACCGTGGTGGCTCAGAGTCTCCGCAGTCATTCCCATCAACATTCAGCGAGTAAAACACATGATCCTTGAAATTCAGTAAAAAAACTCGTTGCCAACTTGTGTGTGAGAAATGTACACACAATCATTCACGAACACCATTTGCACATTACAGGAACGCGGCTGGGAGTTATTGCCATATCCCATGTACAGTCCTGATCTCGCTCCAAGTAATTTCCACATGCTTGGGCCATTGAAGGAGTTCCTGGGAGGCCAACGTTTCAGACGTGAAGGAGGCCGTCAGATCATGGCTACAGTACTTTGTACCTTGATGGTATCCAAGCACTAGTGAAGCTCTGGGATAACTGCATTACTGTATATAGGGGAAAAAAGCTAGTTTTTACTCTAACAACCATGCTCAATCAAAAGTCCAAGGTCGACTTGAATGCCCCTCATACAGGACAGGATATGACAAATTAAATCAAGGTAAAAAGTTTTTCTTTCATTTTTGTTGTGTTAAACAATAAATGAGGACTGACCGCAGCTACAGTAAGTAGTAAAGAAAAAAACTCAACGTCATGTTTATCAAATTTTTAAAGGATTGAGAAATTTCAAATGTCTCTCGTCACACTGCGGCTTTGTAGCTTGGTAGTGTGAACATCCAGTAATTATGCTATAATCGTTCGAGGTTAAACTGCAGTCAAAGGATTGATGCCTGATTAGAATTAACAGATAAAAGCATGAGGACTAAAAGGATGCAAATAGTGTAGTCTGGAGACACATCACAGCAGTGAGAATCTATTTATGTATGCATTATAGATGTATGTTGGTGTGTGTGTGTGTGTTTGTTATCAAATGTGTGATAGAGAAAGAAAGATATAGAATGTAGTCTTGTTGTAATTATAGCTGTGAGTGAGTAGACTTGTGAATTGTGTTTGAATGTCTGTGTCGTGATTGTTTTTTTTAACATATATTTCATCTTTCTAACTTGATCCTCTATATCCTCCTGCCTTCAGGACAAGAGCTCGCAGGCCCTGAGCCTCAGTAACGTGGCTGGGGTCTTCTACATCCTGGTCGGGGGTCTGGGCCTGGCCATGCTGGTTGCCCTCATCGAGTTCTGCTACAAGTCACGAAATGAGGCCAAGAGAATGAAGGTGGACGCGCCTGAACTCCAAACCCCTCCCTCTCCCGCCCCTGTCGCAAGCCCCGCCCTTGCCCCTAGCCCCCGCCCCACGCCTCAGCCTAGCCCCACCCACAGCACCCAGAGCTTAGCCACATATAGAGAGGGTTACAACGTCTACGGGACTGATGGCGTAGAGATGTAGGCGATCAGGCGTACGTAGGTGTTCTGTCGTTGTAAGTGGAGCTCATGTGTGACACCGCAGTAACGCTTGCCGTGTTGAGCGTGTGGTAAAGCCTGCTTGTGTCTGTGAAGTCCTCGTTTTCCGTTACGTGTAATTCAAGTGGAGACGTCTGCATTTGCCCATGTGTTATTGTTCCCAAAATGGAGGCACCCTGCATAGATCATAAGGCTGTCAGATTATGTCTTTTTTTTTCATTATTAATAAATTTAATTAGCATTTAAATTATTATCCACCGCAGCAAGAATATGTTATCATTAGTAATACACCGCAGTTATGTATATATATTTTTAAAGGACACTTTTAAATAGATCTTTAGCTTCATACTACTGTACAACCGCTCCAACTCAGTTGTTAATTATTTTGTTAATATATACTGTATATATATGTATAGTATACATATAAATATATATGTATTGTAGAGTATACCAAAAGATGTGAACAAGGATCGTTTAAACAACAAGAAATCCATGCATCATATAGATTTTGTAAGACTAAAAGTAAAAAATGTAAATTAGACTTTAAAATCTGCATTTTTTTACTAACCTGAAAGAGAAATTCTTTCCAACTGACTAACTTCAGAAAAAAAATAAATTCTTTAGAACACAAACATTTCATAAATCTGACATGATCATGTAACAAAATGTCATTATACCCTGCCAACCCCCAAAAAAGGTATTGCTTAGTGGTTAGCACTGTTGCCTTGCACCTCCAGGTCCTGGATTCGATTCCCACCTTGAGGTCTGTGTGCATATAGTTTGTATTTTCTCCCATGCTTGGATGGTTTCCTCCCACAGTCCAAAGACATGCAGATTTCCTTTTTTCTTTTGATTCTGTGAAGCTGCTTTGGTGACAGTGACAATTGAATTAAATAGGTTAAATAGCTAATTGGTGTTCCCAAATTGTCCATAGTGTCTTTGAATGTGTGTGCCCTTTGATGGACTGGCACCCTGTCCAGGGTGTACCACCACCTCATGCCTCATGTGTACAGTAGTGAATTATAAGCAGCAGTTATGGGTAGGGCAATTTTATTTTCAGTGTTTGTATAGTAGTTTGTTATGAGCAGTGCAAAGTAAATACTGTATGGTTAGACAGAGTAATGGTATTTATTTCAGTGTGTACGATATGTATGATCCAGTGAGGGCAGACGGCAGAAAGGAAACAGCTGTGGGGGAAAAGCTGTTCCTAAACCTCTAGTGTCTCTCAGAAGGCAGAATGGCAAAGAGCCTGTGGGCTGGGTGAGAGAAGTCCTTAGTGATGTTGTACAGTATGTTCTGCTGAGACAACACTTCATGTAAATGTCCTCAATCTTAGGAAGTGAAGTTCCTACGATGCAGCGCTTTCTGGTCCAACACAAAACAGTTTCCATACCAGACTGTAATACAGCTGGTCAGGATGCTTTTGATGGTGCAACAATAGTTGTTCATCACCAGGATGTCTGAAGATAGATGGTTCTTTCTCAGACCCCTCAGGAAGAAGAGGTGCTGGTGAGCCTTCCCGACCAGGCTGCAGCTGTTGCTTGTCCAGGAGAGAACCTCAGAAATTTAAAGCGAGTGACACAGTCCAACACTGCTCCATTGATATAAATGAGTGTGTACAGTATGTGTCACCTCCTCCTTCTTGAAGTCCACTATGAGCTCTTTGGTCTTGATGGTCTGATAAATTTAAACTGACCCTATTTCAGAGCGATGGGTGCATCAGGGTAAGAAGGAAAGCTCATGAAACGACGCACCCATCATGCATAGTGCCCTTTCAGTTGGTTATGTGGCAATAATATTAAGTCAGCTGATGACCTGAATGCACTGAATGACCAGGGTATCATATTAAAAAAAATTTCTTCCCTGATGGCCAGGATTCATCAGGCTCAAATTGTGAAAGTGTTTCTGGCATTTCTGATGACCAAGTCATTAGGATGTGCTGGAGAAGACTTTATTGGAGTGCTTTGTCTCTTGAGTTATCATTACAAGATCTCAGGCCAAAAATGTGTAACATAATTAACAGAGCATCATACATTATATCAGCATGTCCTAGTAACATGAAGGCTAATCTCACTGGATATCTGTCATGACAGCTCGTGACTGTGTACTGTACATCTGCCATGATCATGTCAGTTTCATGATGCAGTGTTGCCAGGCAACCTCATTTGACAACTTAGAGTGCTCAAACTCAACTCACAGCGAAGCACAATTCCATCATTAAGTAATAATTAGAAGCCTTAATTAATAATCCATGCTGCTGTTTCTACATAACCATGATGAAATGTAACCATGACGATTATCAGAATGACCTCAGGATAGACTTACAGTACATTAAATGCCTCGCTATAACAAAAGAAAAAAATAATAAATATCGGATGGAAGAAAGAACGGTTTTATAGGAACTATGAAGTAAATTAACAAATCAACATACTATTCTTTTTCTTTACGTTATTTTCTGATGTTCGAGCATCAATTCTTACATAAGCGCTGCAGGGCTCGGCCAGACGCATTTGAGATGCTTCATCGCTCAACTGTGTTTAAATCTGCTGTTTTGTCTGTGCTTGCTAATAATGTCTGCTCACAACATAACCCCTTTAAATGCTCATTTTTTTCTCTTGATAAATATGTGGACTCATTTCCGCTCTGTCTGTGTTCCTTTTTTTCCCCTGCATTTTTGTTCATTTCCTAATATAGCTGACCTTCACCGAAGCCATGCGGAACAAGGCTCGGCTGTCGATCACAGGCAGTGTGGGCGAGAACGGCCGTGTCCTGACCCCTGACTGCCCCAAGGCCGTGCACGCCGGCCCCTCCCTGCGTCAGAGCTCCGGGCTGGCTCTGGTCTCATCCGACCTGCCGTGAAGACCAAAAACATTCAAGTGCCTTAAAATCCCACTGACCCACAAATCGAACCAACGCAAAAACAGCTCCGCTCATGATCAGAGGAATAAATGGCCCACTTCAGTCGCTCCATACACTGAAAATACGGAAAAAGGACTCAAAACTCCACTGTGTGGCCGTGAAGAGATGTTTTCAGCCCAGCTGCTGAGAGACCTGTATAAAGAACTTGCGTTCAAGCCGAGTAAAGAGGACCAGAGGACCAGAAAACTGTCATTCAGAAACACACCCAGAACTTTCGGGGCAAATCTAAAGCAGAGACATAAATATCAATGATATGTTGATAACTAAAATGGGTTGTGCAGGAGGATTTCAACTGTAACGTGAAAAATAATCATTCAAACAGTATTAATGATAAATACGTACTAAAAAACTGTGAAAAGTTCACGTATATTCTAAAATCATAACTAAAAAGATTATTTACACTGCTTTCTCTGTAAATAGAACTAAAGACTGTACACACTCGCTTGCTTTTTAAACATGTGTAAATAGCCAGTTCTATCGTGGACAAAAGTATAATTCTCTTTTTTTAATTTCATCTAGTTAGAAAAATGCAATAAATGATAGAAAATTGTAAAGAAATATAAAAAAAAAACAGATTTATTTATATAGACATACAGTATCAAAAAAATCTATAAACTAAATTCAGTGGGCATGTTATCAACATCGAGTACGTCCTCAAGCTGACACTCGGGGAAAGGCAGTTTTATGGTATAACTAAACCTGAACGCCCATCCTCGAAGCCATGCCCTGCTTACTCACTGTGCTGTTGTAGACCATGGACCTTTACCGTATATTTAGAAGAAGAAGAAAAAAAAAAGTTTTATGTCAGGTTTGAAATTTCCGTATTTGCCTCAGAGCAACCATGTGCTTATGAATCAGACAAGATTATGAGTCGGTGGACCCTTTTCAGAAAGTGAACTAGGTAGAAAAGATGTTGAAGACACCGTATAGTCGAGAGCCGTGGTCAGAGCCCAGCTTTGACCTTTTTGTTTTACAAAAACACTGTGTAACCTCAACCAGGGCATGTTCTCCACCAGAACCTGTAGCAGAGGAGATGTCTTGAGACCATCAAGTGAATATGTCCATGCTGGATTTCACTGGACATTCGGACATAAAGGACGTCCTCTGTGCGTCAGGGCACCTAAATGCTCAACTAATTTCTGCTGAAGCTGGAATATTACCTTAGAAAGTGCAATTTCAGGTCTCCTAATCATAAGCAACCACACCTACTCTTCATCTCGAACTAGTTCTTTCTCTAAGTCTCTCAGTCTCATCTTCTGTCTTGCACCTTCTATCTTCCTGTCCCTCTCTCACCTTCTCTCTTGCACTCAGACAGACTCCTAAATCTATTTAATCTATTTAAAATATTACAACTAAAATTAAAGTGTCACTTTCAATTAAGTATCAAAAGGGTTTTTATGATTGTAACTATTTTTACAAATTACAATCCATCGCCTATACTTACTGTAATAAATTCACACACAATTGTTGCAAAAATATTCAACAAAAGTACATTTGAGTTTAAGTGTATTCATGAGTGAAAGGTTTTCACCTTTTTTTGAACTACTGAACTGTAGAGTTGTGTTTTTAAATAAAATGCACCCAATTAGGCAAAAAGCAGTTTCCTTTCAGATGTAGTAGGCTAGACGTTCCAGTAAAAAAAAAAAAAAAAAAAAAAAAAACCTACCTACTAATGCAAGCTACCTGTACACATGTGCACACACATATATTCATGCACACAGAAAAAATGAGATACAGCTGAACAGTGAAAATTGTGTTACACTGATCTTTGGTCTGTAGCTCTGTAAAGTTTAAACCAATTTAGTGTTCTCCATCATCAATTGTAAATATTTATTTTGATCAGTTTTTTTAGTAAAATACTAATGGCAAAAATTGTCCCAGAGTCTTTATTAGAAAAATCGGATGAATTCAGATTTCTGTAAATGAAGATTGTGAACGACTTCGTCTGTAATGTTTCTGATGCCATTGATGCCATACAGTATTTTGTTTTTACATCTGGTCATTCCACACATTTTATTTAGTATCAGGATCATCCAAGATACACTTAAAACAGATTGAAATCATATAAAACAATAACGGTACAGATTGCTGGGATCAGATTAATCAGAAGAGTTTCATTCATTTTCTATAACAGCAGCACTGTCAGTACTGCAGCTGCAGGTTTATATTAGTACGTGATAGTTTCTATAGTAACAGCTCATTCACAGGAACTGGTATGCCAGCTGCTCACATACTCAAGTCTAATAATAAACAAATTAAAATGCAGTGTCGGTTAACAAGTGTCGGGCATTTAATTGTTGATATTCTGCAAGGAGACATCTATTTAACATTTATCCGAGGAGTCTCTGGAGTCAGCACTCAGTAGGTCAGTAGGTTTTCCACCACAGGAAAGAAGGTTTCCAAGAGAAGACGTTGCCGTACATTATTTTAGCCTCATTAATTGTACAAGAAAGTCGGGGTATTTATGAAATGAGTGACAACTTGTTTTGTACATATAAAAAATAGAATATGTCTTCCTTTGTAAAATAATAAGTTAATAAAAATAAATAAGCATTGCTATGGTGTGGCACAGTGGCATAGTGGTTAGCACTGTGGCCTCGCACCTCCAGGGTCGAGGGTTCAATTCATGCCTCAGTATATGGAATTTGAATGTACTCCTCGTGCTTGCTTGGTTTTCTCCTACAGTCCAAAAACATGTAGAAGGCCTTCCCAAATTGCCTGTAGTATGTAAATGACTGTGTGCGTGTCTGTGCTCTGTGATATATTATCTGAGATCTCGTGGGATAGGCTTCAGCACCCCAGCAACCCTGTACAGGATAAACAGAAAAGAAGATGAATTAATGAATAATGCTATGGCGTAAGAGGGGGAAATCTCTACAGGATGCACTGGTATAGGAAAACAATCAACTGCTGAGTGAGAACATTATCTACACTTTGCATCAGGCCGCATTCTGACAGTGATTAATTTCCTGTCACTGCACACCTAGCTGTGTTTTTATTCTGCATGTAATGCTTAAGCCATTTCAGAAAATACACAAAGAACAAATCACATCCCTTTTTTCCAAGCCAGTGCTTACAAGTAAAAGCTACTGTATACATCACATCATGACACATCCATGCTCCATGGCCTCCATCTTAAATTGTGTGCCCATTAAGCTGTGTTATGATTTTAATCCAGCTAATGAGTAAAACATTTCTCACACTTCAAATAAGATATACTACAAAGATATGTCTACTAAAGTTCCCAGGATTTGTCTCCAGAATTTAAGATCAATTAATATGGGATAAATTATTCTCATTTAACAAGTTTTATGTGTATTAATACAGCACAGTACATCTCATTTTAATGCAAACTGGCTGTTTTACCTTCATTATAAGCCCTTGTTGTAGAGTTTACACTGATCAGCCATAACTTTAAAACTGTAAACATTAAAATCACCAAGGTTTTAGGTTCCCTTTAGTAGCTGTGGGTTGCGGGATGCAATTCCATGGATGCTTGATCGGATTGGGATCGGGGAAATTTAGAAGAGTTGAACTCCCATGTGTGGCGGACTGTAGTGTACTGGGTTGTGCTGCATTGACCTTTATGTGGATTCTTTATGTGCATTTTTTCCTATACTGTATTGTGTCCAAGTGTAGTGTCTCTTCTTTAGTAGCTGTACTGCAACAATGGCTCCCCTGAAGAAGAAGAAAAAGGTTAAAACGGCAGTAGCAGTGCAGATGACAACAATGCAATGTCACATTTCACGAAATCCTCGAAAAGAGTCAAAAGCAAGTGTTATTCGAGATTTTCCATGTTAACGAACTTTGCTGACAGAGACTCTGTCAGAGAGCAGTGACGTGCAGTGCACAGTATGTGTGTGTGAAAGTCATCCTACACAGTAGAACCCCCCTCCTCCTCTTCTCTCTCGTCTTAGTCCAGCCACAATTCTTTTCAAAGGTAAAGTGTTTGTTTTATTTTTACTTTATATTTTATATTAATCATTTTTGTATGAATATTTTGTCATGGAACAAATCATCTATGTTTTCATTATTGGCAAATTCGCTTTGATATATGAGTACTTTGGATTACAAGCTTGGTTTCAGAAAGAATTATGCTCACAATCAAATGTTTAATTGTGCTGTTAAATATTCTGCTGTTATCAGTCCCATGTACATTAACTGTATATAATGTACTTTAGTAACAGTAATTTACAGTACCAATCAAACTGCTCACATTACATTCATTTTGGGATAGACATGACTGGCTCATATTGGACATCAGTTTCAGTCCTGCTTCAATATACACTACCGTTCAAAAGTTTTAGAACACTTGCAAATTTCTTTGTTTTTGTTTAGTGATTTATTTTCTACATT
>JAQQZT010000011.1:10887729-10898839 GCA_030068275.1 Clarias platycephalus | reverse complement strand
GGCAGTTCTGAAGGCGAAAGGGGGTCAAACACCGTATTAGTATGGTGTTCCTAATAATCCTTTAGGTGAGTCTATATATATATATATATATATATATATATATATATATATATATATATATGAAGAGTAGATTGTTTGTAGTAGTAGTTCTTGATAAAAGTCAGTGCTCTTGATAAACGTCTTGTGAAGCAAGGAGTGCTGCGATGCTGGCCCCTAGTGTGAGGAAGTGGTAAAGTGTGTTACGGACCAGTGCAGAACAGTGTCGTTCAAAAAATCATGAATTCATTCATTCATTCATCTTATGTTCCACTTACCCTGTACAGTGTTATGGGGGCCTGGAGCCCATCCCAGGAGGCCCCGGGTAAGAGGCAGACTATCAATCCATCCCAGGGGAAACACGCACGTGCACACACCCACATACTGTACAAAGGGCAATTTGGGAACACCAATTATCCTAATCTGCATGTCCTTGGACTGTAGGAGGAAACCAGAGTACCCAGAGGAAACCTTTCACCCTGGAAGTACGAGGCCATAGTGCTAACCACTACATCACCACATCGCCGCCTTCAAAAGATCATTCTGAAAAAAAAAAAAGAAATCAGCAAGAAACAAATATTTTTTTCTGCAAAAGTCCAGTGTGGCCTTTCATTGCAGCCGGGCACAAACACAGATAATGACATCTAGATTAAATTATTAAATAACTGGAATCAGTTGTAATGCCTGTGTGCTTGGTATGAAACCCACCAGTGCATTAGCACTTTGTAGATTACACTGAAGAGCTCTGGGTTGGATCAATGACCGCCAACCCTCTTTTATGAAAATCTGCTTTCCCTAGAATTCAGTGCCACCCTTAATCTAACATCTGTTTATTTGTTATCTCAAGCAGGAAGGCTCAGTATATTATGTAAATGGGATGGCCAAGGACATTTAAGGCATCTAAACAGTAATTTTTTTTTTTTTTAAGTACAATAATTTTTAATATACCAATAAACAGCCAACCAAACAAACAAATAAATAAATAATGAAAGATGTTTAACCTTCCATAGTTAACTTTGATCACACTACTCTGTTGTTGATTACTTCCCTGTAACAGGACACCTCACCCAAGGCAATGTTGTTTCTGAAGGTACTTTATTATTAATTATTATTATTATTATTATATCATCATCGTGTGCTTACCAGACGATTACAGAATATTATTTAACCCCTAAATACCCATGTTACTTTTGTAACTGTATATGATTATGTTTAGTTCCATTAAATCCATTGTTAAATGATGCAAAAGTGAGATGAATAACTGAAAAGTAAGTTGTGAAATATAGGGGTTGAAATCTCTATTACTGAAGTAGTATTTCAAAAAGAATCTCAAGTCAGTGTGTTGATTATGATTTTTTTTTTATTACACAGATATATATATATATACATATATATAGCTTTGATAATGGTTTCAAAAGCACCCTTTACACTGCACAAGTTAATCTCATGACAAACGCTTTTGGCCACTAAATAGTTTCCTGTTATCTAATAATCCAATGAGAGGGAAAGACAGAGAGATAAATATTCAGCCATGCACACAGATGACCCTTCATTATCAGGATAAAATCTAATTCATCTTAAGCAGTATGTATAGCTAAGTGCTTCTAGTTCCTCACAGTTTATTACCCCTAATGATGTTCAGTACGTATATGGCTGATGTAGCTTAAAAATACCACACAATGCATTACTCCTGAACTAAAAAGGCTGAACACTGCTAAAAGCGTAGACATTCATGTTTTAAGCAACTCAAGTTAGTTATGAGTGGGAGAGTGGTAATTAATAAAAATAAATAAATAAATAAATAAATAAACTCACATGCAAAGCTACATTACCATGCAAACTGTGTGACGGTCTAGTTTTAGGGGTTCAGATAGAGAAATAATCATGATCGCAATAAAGTTGCAAAGAAAGAATATTTTAAAGAGTAAGTAAACACTTATGCGTATTAGTGTATACTAGTAGCAGAGTAAATACTATGGCTATGCAAACTAGCTTACAAACAATCAAATCAATAAATCCAGACTCTCCCAAATGTTGCTTATTGCTTTGGTGGCTATTTAAAAAAAAAAAAAAAATCATTACTTTACATCAACACTAAAGCATCAAGAATCCTGTACAAGGATGATCACAAAATGTTTACTATAACCACTTTGGCAAGTTTTTTTTATTTTTTATCGATGGCAGCAGAAACTTCTCTGGTTAATATTCGTTGTAAAAAATGTGAAAATCACAGATGGTGAGATCGATAAGAGCAACTCACACTAATTTCACTAATTTTAAGTAGATGAATGTGCGCTACCGGTTCTGTTCATCTAACCTAAATAAGCATCCTTTATTTCCTTATCTGATAGCTCATTCGTCCTGTGTGACATTGAACTTGGAGTAACAGCTCCACCTACTGGTTAATAGGGAGCTCTGTAATTCACACCTGATACTGAATATCTGATCAAAAGAGTAAGGAAAAATCCACCCTGTCAAATCTGTAAATTACTAAGAGAGAAAGAGAGGAAAAGAGAAGAAATTATATACAGTAACACTGGATGAGATATGGCTGGTCTACTTAGTGAAATATGATATGAACATGATTATATTGATAGTGGAATTAATAAGAAAGTACTGGAAACATAAGCTCTATCATGATCTAGTTTGAACACAAATGGTTATGAACTACAGCGGTACTTTGGTATACGAACCTCATGAACTTTGGCGCACAAACCCAACTTTGGAACCCAAGATTGTTAGCAAGGATGGTATCAAGAAGAAAAGGGAGCCACTTTCAGTTTTGTTTTTAAAGCAGCTGGTGGCAAGAAGAATCATAAATTAAGGTTTAGTAATGAGGTTTAATAGCTGGTTATTTCATATTTTACTTTATTTACATGTCTTTTCTAAATCTTTTGATTGTTTTTATATGCAAAAATATGATTCTAGTGTTAGAAATTGGTAATATTGGTAATATTTTTTGGGTAGCTGGAACGGATTATCTGCATTTACATTATTTCTTATGGAAAAATGCGTTTTTCAATACAAAATTTCATCTTTTGAACGGATTAAATTTGTATATAATAATACTACTGTCAATTAAACTCTAATGTAATACTCTTCAAAGTACAGAAAAAAGGACTAAGGAACTACTGCATTGCTATTTCTAACTAGAAATGAAGCAAGAACTAAAGTTTACCACATCTGTAGGATCTTTAGTCAAATAGCATTGTGGGTAATGTAGTATAGACCAACATGATAATGAAATAAGTTTAAACGAATAAACTTGACTTATAATTTAGTTGTAAAATAAATATTCAATGCTGTTCAAGATCCCATTAATCATCAATATTAATATGCAAATTATTTAGGGTGGATTTTTTCTAACGAAAAAGCAAGCAATAAATATTAGTGTCAATCCTGTGTTCAATGCAAAGGAAACAGATGTTTCTGCAACAGGCTGTGCTCCAATACTGTTCTAACAAACCTTCAGTGACTTTCCCTCACTGCGCCCATTTGGATGGCGTTCCATCATCATCATAAGCAGCGTACAGTACGTTCGCATTATCCGATCACCTTTAAAACACTTCTGTTTATGATGCCGGCACACTACGTACATCTGACTTGCAAAGGGAATCGGATGAGGGTGTGTTATATTGAGTAGAGATCATGTTGTGCACGTGTACAATCACCGTGGTCTTGAGTGATGCTGGTGATGTGAGCTTACTACATGACTAACAGTGTGCGCAGCACAGCCATAAATACTGACTTTGTGTGTGTGTGTGTGTGAGAGAGAGAGAGAGAGAGAGAGAGAGAGAACAAGAACAACTCCATCTAGTTGGCAGTGATGATAGAAAGCTTAGACATAATGAAGCATAGGACGAGGTCAGAGGTGAGGGATGAGGTGAGCTACAGGTTGACCAAGTGAAGGTCAGAGGCGGTAAAATGGGGGCACAGTGCCATGTCGGGATTTTTCAGCTGCTTCAGGATGCGCCTGTGGAACTTGGTGCGCACTCGGTTGAACTCCATAATGTCACATGGATCCTCCTCGACCCAGAACCAGTGAAACTCCTGCATCAGATAACCTGAAGAGAGGGAAAATAATTATAATAATAAATGACACATCTAACAATGAACTAAATATCCTCTTGTTTGAAGATTTCCCCTTAAGCGGAAATGTATTAAGTGTTAAGGGCCACTGATGTTAACGACCCCTTCCATAAATAATATACTGTATGAATGTGTCATTATTATAGCTATATTTTATTTCTTTGTTAACAGTCATAAAGCTAAGAAACCTTGTATAGAACATCCACTATACCATGTTTTATCATGTTACTATAGAAACAAAATACGAAGGGGAGTCAAAAATTATCCACACTCCTCCCTATAGTTAAAGCATCCTCCCTATAGTCCTAATCTTGCTCCATTGGACTCTCACCTGATTGGTCCCCTGAAAGCAGCCCTATGATGATGAAGATTCACTTTTGGTGAAGAAGTGAAGACAGCAGTGCATTCGTGGATGTAGCTCAGCCTAAAACATTTTTAATGAAGGTATATGAAAGCTTATTGACAGATGGAAAGAATGATGTATGTCGAAAGAATGATGTATGTGTCTTTTCTAAAAGTTAATTTTAAAAAATCTACAGCCAGAGTGTGGATAATTTTTTACTTACCTTCGTATTAGAACAAACTCAGACATATAAATCAACACATTCCTCTTAACGCTCTTAACTGTATGTCTTCATAACTATTCTCTATGAAGACGTACGTTTCACATTATTAGTGTCAGCGATAAAAGTGAAGCCTATAGGATGGAGGAGTATTTTGTGGTATCTCGGTTATGTTTTTTTTTCTTCTTAATAATGTCAAGGAAAAAAAAATTCTTTATCACTTCTTTTTCTTACATCTTACAGTGTAACCCTGATAGAACCTGTTAAATACTTGACGTTCTAAAAATATTCTAGGATAAATGCTAATGTCAGTGTTGGATGTAACTGTAGTCATAACTAGCTTATCTAATTTTACTAAACTGTTATATAGTGGATCAGTACTTTATGCTAATAGATAAATTAGGTCAAAGAGGAAAAGAAAAGAAGAAAAGTTAGTGGAGTTTATAAAATGATAAAATTTGGCTTTGTTCTTATTGAGGTAGGGTTTCCTCTCATAGATGCTTATAAATGTTATTCTTTGTAAACCTCTCAGTCCAGTGTAGGGTGAATTTTGAGACGTACAGAAGGTCTGCTGGAAGTGCATCAGGCTGGGCATCTCAGGTGCCACGTTGTACAGATGAGTCTTCAGAGATCCGCTCACCAGCAGGGAGTAGGCCAGGTCCGTGATGTTGATGCCAACAATGGCAAAGGAGTATCTGTGTTACAACACATCAAGCTCAGCTTATTTGTATGAAGACCTCAAGTTAATCTTAAGTATTTGCTACCTATAGAGCTAATTGACTTTTCAGAAGGGTCACTTATTGCATTATTGGGCTGCATCAAGCAAAGAAAACAACTAAGGAGATTTGAAATTGCTCAAACTTGGATAAGAACTCCTTAACATACAGTATTATCAAAACTTGGATGGATTATGTTGAACCATCAACTTTGTGGAAGAAATGTGATCAGAAAAAAATCATGACTGGAGATCACTTAAACAATTGTTGAAGTTACATGTTAAAAAATCAACAGTAAAAACCATAGCTATGTTTAATAGTGAAAGTAAAAGCATTTACATACACACAATGTGATAAGTAGCGACGGGAAGTTAAGATCATTTTAGTGACTCGGTTATTTGAATCATCAAAAGTTCATTTCCTTGTTATGATCAGAAATAAAATAAAATGTTACATTTTCATAAATGCAGTAAACAGACCCCTAGCATGTCTTTATACACAAATTTTGGCTATAGTTCCAGTAATAAAAATATTATAATGCAACTAAGGACATATTATGATAAACAGAATGAGCAGCTCACCTCTTATATCTTCTGGTCCAAATCATTGGTTTGTTCTTCTGTATTGTGACGCTATGCAGTGATTTACACATGGAAACAGAATTGAGCGGTTCTTCTCATGAGACTTCTTTTTTGTTCTTTTGAATCTATTGCACTGCATAGCGTCGATGGGAGTCACGTGACAAGAGAACAAACAACTTGGACCAAAAGACTCAAGAGGTAACTACTCATTTCTGCTTGCTGTACAGAACGAATCATTCATGAACAACCTATGACTAGTGATGAGAACTTGTTAGTGAGACTAATCAGAAACAAGGCTTCAGTTTGTGAGGGAGAACATACTGTAGATAGGAATTGAAAGCAATGGAAAAGGGTAAGAAGGAATTCCCATGAAGTAATGCACCCATCATATCATGCATAGTGCCCACTGTACAAGCCTCTGGTGGCAGTGTTATGATCTGGGGTTACTTCAGTTGGTCAGGTCTAGACTCAGCAACGTTATGTAGCAATAAAATCAGCTGATGGCCTGAATGTACTGAATGACCAGAATATCACATCAATGGAGATTTTCTGGCACGGCGATATTCCAGGACTAAAATTTTGTGTTTCTGGGAGCATGAAGAATCATTTTGACACATGAACACGCCATCACATTGTATGCTGAAATGAAAGCTAAAGGCGTCAAATGAAATCTGAGTGTGCGACTTTGCCTGGACGATTTTTGGCCAGGCAATATATAATATTTATATTTTTCTATTGACAGCATCACATGATCCTTATTTCAAATTTTTTTTTTTTAAAAAGGATTTTTTTTTGGACTGTCAGATGAGTAAGTTGGTTCACACAAAGTTCACCCAAAAGAGCAGAATCAAAGAGCCAACTCGTTTATTAATAAAAAAAGATCAGTACAATTCAGACAGCTATAATGGCAGAGTAAAATCATATAAGCCTGGGATTGATTTTTTTTGTCTGTGTCCTACTGTATATGGCGAAAAAGTTTGATCAATACACCAATATACTCCTATTTCAAAACCACGGACATTAACATAAAGTTGGTCCTCCCTTAGCTCTTTTAATAGCCTTGGTCTTTTGAAAGAACTTGCTAGCAATTTAGGGGTAAGCTTGGTAGTTAGAGCATAGGACTACGGTTTAGAAGGTCCCAGGTTCAAATCACATGACCACTAAGCTGTCCATGTTGGGCCCTTGAGCAAGGCCCTTAACCCTTAACTATTTAGATGTATAATGAGATTTTTTTTTTTTAATGATGTAAGTCGCTCTGAATAAGGATGTCTGCCAAATGCATAAATATATATTTTTTTCATTAATGGTGGACCATGGTGGTGGAGATTTGCCCATTCAGCCACAAGAGCATTAGTGAGGTCAGGCAGTTATATCAAGTGAGAAGGCTTGGTGTACAGTGTGCGTTCCAATTCATTCCAAAGGTTTCAGTAGGATTGGTGTTCAAAACAGCACTAATGAGTGTGATGTACAGTGTACTGTATATGCAATGTCTAGTTAAAAGACACACATACAGTACTGTACCACACATCACTATACTGCAATTTTGAAATAAAAATAGTGACTGTCTCTAGACTTATTTAGATGCCTTTTGCAGTTTTATTTTCATACTCATTTCAAAATAATTTCCCTAATTTTCTTTTGATTCTGTAAAGCTGCTTTGTGACCATTTTTAAAAGCGCTATATAACTGAATTGAATTTAATAGAACATTATACAGTAACTGCTGTTTAAAGAGAGCGAGTGTTTATTGAGAGAGCAAGTTCAATCCTCTCACTACACTCCACTACACAGCAAATTCCCCACTGTTGAATTAACACCTAGAGTTAATACCCAGCAGTGTTTATATGAGTCCAGTTGGAAGTGTTGAATTAACACTGGGGGTTTTTCTATGTAAAAGTGTACATAGACTGAATAAGTTGCACTTACAATACCCATTTATTTCCCAACATTCTCCTAAATACCCAATCGGTGATCAATAACCAGTCAATGACCAGTCAAAGGTTTGATCACACGTCTTTCCTATACATTTAAACCTCCATTTTGATACATGACATTTACAGTAATACAAGTGATTTATTTTATACGTAATAATTTCATTTATGTCTGTTTCTAGACTACTCATACAGTACAACAGATACAGTTTGTACAGTATGTGCCTGATCATAACCTTTTTCTTCTTCTTTTTTAAACATACATTAAGTGTGTTTGTGGTGCCATAATACTTTTTATTTGAAATAAAAATATATTATTTTTTTATTCAGATTTTTTTTAATGCTCATACTGTTTTGAAATTTCAAATCATTATGACTTATGTCATTATGACTAATTCATCTATAATCATTTTTAACTTCCCTTGAAAATAGCTGCCAACATGATGTCTATGTACAGTATGTGAATGTGAGTGTGCATGCATTCATGCATGTGTATGTGTGTGTGTTTGTGTGTTGCACATCCTCCATGGTGCACACGAGTGCTAATGAATGTGGAAAGCTGATGACAGACTGCAGTGCCGCACTCTAAATCCTCACACAAAGCCTCGAGGATAGAGACAGAGTTCTAACAGCTACTGTGCAGACTGCAGGATTTACAGCAAAGCAGAACTCTTGCGAAAACGCAGTTGCAATGATGAGTTGCACTCACCCGATAGCTTTGTCGAATTTCTGCTTCTCCCATTCAGCTTTGCTCATCTTACTGTGGAAAAAGAAATGTTAAACAGAACTCAAGCATGTCCACAAGGCCATATCCTTTAATAATAAACCACAATAGAATTCATCCAAATGCAAAAACAACATTTACACAGCACAAGAAAGAGACAGGCAAAAGGAGAAAGCATTCGCTGTTACTGACCACTGCTACAATGGAGCATAATGCCTTTGTGTTAACGGTGAGGTGAGATTAAGAGATAGAGAAGATAAGAGAAAGATTTAGACTCATATAAAAATGATCAAATGGAAATCTTACTGAGAGAGAAAAGATGGAGTACCTGGCTTCCACTTTGGAAATGTTCCTGCACATGACAAAGCGATGACAAAAAAAAAACAACAACAAAAAAATGAATGAGAAAAACAGAAAAGGAAGGTGTTGATACGTGTGATGTGTGGTGACAGAGCATGCAAAACCTGTCAAATCTCATCCATATCAGTGCATATTTATCAGCAGACTGAGACATTTCTGCGAAAGAACAAAGGGTGATGTATGGATAATGTCTGCAACATAAAACTGCTGATGGATGTTTCAGAATACAAAATGTGTTTGTGGACCTCCTGACCATCACACTCATATACTGTGTGAACCTTCTCTTCTCTTCTGGAAAGACTTTCCACTAGATTTTGGAATGTGGCTATTGGGATTTTAATGGTATTTAATGACAAGGGTTGGCATTCTACTGTAGATCATCAAGAAGCTGTTTAGGAACGTTGAGGTCAGGGATGTGTACGATCAATCAACTCCTCTCACACCAGCCTAATCAAACCATGTTCTCATAGAACATTCATGGACTGGTTTTCATGACGGAACAGGTTTGGGCTCATTTGCTTCAGTGAAGGGAAACCCTGTTACAGCATACAAAGACCATTTGTAGCAGACAATCATGTGCTTCTAACTTTGCGGCAACAAAGGGAGAAGACCCACGTAAAGCCGCGATGGTCAGGTGTCCACAAACTTTTGGCTGTATAGTGCATATTTTTTTAATATAATACATTTGTTCTTTTTCTTAAATTCCCAACCAGTTAAATAATACAATTGGACATTATATTATAAATAGGTAAAATAAATATACTTTTTAACTAGAATTAACTACAATGAATTATTTAGTAACAACAGTGAACTAAATTAGTCCCCTAATCTTCTCACAAAGCCCATGCCTCCTTCCGTAGAAGTGATAGTCACAGAGGCCACACCTACATCACTGAGACATACAGGCACAACGGCCACGCCTCCTTCACTAGAAATGACAGGCACATAGGCCACACCTACTTCACTGACACTCGCAGGATGCAATTTAATCAGCTAGTATTACCCTGTGAAGTGTACTGCACTGGATATTTAGCCATTACAAGCCGTAATTTCGCTCACCATAAGTGAGTGACACTGCTCAGTTCAAAGGGGACTGTGAACAGCGTAGGGAATGCTGGGAAGTAAACAGTGGCTCACCACTTTGTTGGAGGTGAACGAGCAAATTTACCCATCAGTCATTGTGCCGCACTAGAGCACAACAAATATGGAGCTTGCATAAAACCTGGGATTAATTGAATTCTCTATTCATTATTATTATGGATGCCGAGATATTAATCTAACATAATTATAATGCTAAATTGTAAGCAATCTACATATATATTTAATCAGTAAATTGTTAATATTACATAGGATATTAATCTGCATAATAAAATCTCTTTAGGAATATATATATATACAAACAGCTGCTTCTTTGAACACATTCTAAAGTTTGTGTTAGTCCAACTAAGGGTATAATTTTGTGTAACTACAGATCCACCTGATCTATTAGAAAAAAAGGTTAAAGTTGGCATTTGCGACATTTATAAGTATTTTTATTTCTGTAATAATCATATTAGTTTAAAGGTAATTAGAAACAAATAGAATTATGGATACAGCTCACTCACTCACTCATCGTCAATACCACTTAATCCTGTATACAGGGTCGTGAGGGGCCTGGAGCCTATCCCAGGACACACGATGGGGTACACCCTGGACAGGGTGCCAATCCATCGCTGGGCACACATACATACACATTACAGGCAATTTGGGAACGTCAATTCGCCTAATCTATATGACTGTGGGAGGAAACTGGAGTACCTGGAGGAAACCCACCAAGCACGGGGAGAACATGCAAACTCCATGCACAAAGGCGGGAATCAAACTAGGAATCGAGCCCAGACCCTGAAGGTGTAAGGTGACAGTGCTAACCGCTAAGTCACCGAGCCGCCACATGAATTCAGCTTGTTTCTTTATTTGGGACTTTATGGCCTGTAAAATAGCTACACTACAGCTGGAATAGAATTCTTTTGTTCTCTTTCCTGAAAATCATTTCCTTAAAATCACATATTTAGCTTTTCTGTTTCAGGGAAATGGAAGGCTTTAAAACATATGATCTGTAATTCCGCCTGCAG
>JAQQZT010000011.1:10785806-10803611 GCA_030068275.1 Clarias platycephalus | reverse complement strand
TGAAAAGAGGACACTTCAATATCACATTAAGGAATTAACATGAGTGACAAAATAAGTAATTTAACATTTTATTCAACAACTTCTTTTTTGAAAACAGATTAGTAAATATATTTTGTCACAAAATTTGAAGAAAAAAAAAACAGAGTGGTCACAAATAAATTGTAATAAGCTAAACTTAACTTGTTGTAATGACAATAACAAGTGTTGTTAACAATAATTATCTTACAATAAATAAAATAATATGTCAGAAGATTTTTTAGTTTTGCATACTTTGTTTAGCCAAAGTAAAACAAGTGGTGGTCATCAACTAACAAAAAAGATTCAATTAAACTTTTCAACAACTCTATAAAAAAAAATTTGTTTCTTTCTCAGAGTTGTTGCATAAAGTAAATATAAATATTCAAATACACCAATTTGGTGCTTCTGTATGCATTAACTTACTCGTTGAAGCTTAGAACACCAGTCTATCCACCATTGCAGGCTTGAGACTTGAACGCTGACAGGTGATTATGTTGCCGCTTGCACTGAAAACCCTCTCTGATGGGGAACTTATTGCAGGAATAGAGAGCTATTTGCGGGCAAGCTTGGCAAGATGTGGAAAGCTTACTTTGTGTGTTTTCCACCATGCAAGTGGATCTTGCTCTTTGTCTATAGAAGGTGTCAGTAGGTAAGTGCTTAATTCTGCTTTGTGGTGCCAAATTCGGATTGTTTCCGCGAGTTGTGGCAACAACTGCCAGCCACTCCCGACAAAGCACATGTTTTTGGTCAGCATCATCCTTTTTGTATCCAAAATACTTCCATATGACCGACGTTGCGTTTCTTTTTGCGACCAAATCTTCCATTTCGGCGCTTTTCTTCCGTCCCGCGCTCATTTCGCCATGCGCACGCAGAGACTGCATGTATGAAGTAGGTGAAGCAACGTGTGCTTTGTAGTTTTTAAAGAACCCTTAAATATGAGTTAATTACTTTATATTAGACAAATATAGATCCGTGAATAGAAACTTTAGAAATATAGAAAGTACATTTTTAAATCAGACACACACAATTTTTTTTTATTTTGCCCTGCATCGCGACTGCCGCGGTGTGACTACCACACATGCGTACATCGCAATGACGATGCTGAAACGATGTATCGTGCAGCCCAAGCAGCTAGTGTGCATAACAGCTAGTAAGCCTAGCCAAGTCTGCCTTGTGTGTTCAGTCCCTTGTAGGTCAAGTCCCTTGTGTGGTTCATCTCCCTGTCTGTTTAGCATGTTTAGTTTGTTTAGTTAATTTAGTCTTCTTGTCCATTTTGATTTCCTAGTATGTTTAGCCTGTTTAGATTTTTAGTATATTTAGTCCCTTGTCTGTTTGACATTATTTTGTGAATGTTTAGTTTGTAACATGCTCCAAGGTAAAGCCAACTTCCTTTGTTCAAGTTTTGTTCATGTTTAGTTCTTGTTTTGTTTCTTTGTAAATAAAAAGACTTTCACCCGATTTCGCTACCCTCTGCATCTATGCCTTGCCACACTTCAGCCCACTGTCCAACACCTAACATACGTGACACTCTGAGGCGCTCATCACTCTGGAAAAGGATCAGTCTGAACTCATCATACCACATGACCTTTTTCCAAAGTCCCATCTTTATGCTCCCTAGCAAATTAAAGCCTTTTCGGATTAGTCTCACTAACAAGTGGTTTTCCAATATCCCAATTTTTATAGTCCTATCCTGTTCTCATCACAATCTGTGCTCTTACTTTCACTATTAAATAAAGCTATGGTTTTTACAGCCAAGCAACTTCATCTTCATTCATGTTTCCTTTCTCACAGCATTTCATCCACAAAGTTGATGGCTCAGCACTATCCTTCCAGGTTTTGATGATGTGTTGAAGGGTTCTTAACAAGTAATTTCACTTCACCTTTATTGTTATCTTTGATGCAGCCCAATAATTTGACCCTTCTGAAATGGTGACTTTTTGGCCCGGCAGTGTAGTTCAGAATTAGTTTCTTTAGACCTCCACTGTCGAAGGTTCGATTCCTGCCTTGGGTCTGCTAGATCTTAGTCAACATCTGGTTATATTCTCCATTTTGATTTGGGAGGCACAAAATGACTTGGAGCAATATTATTTTGGTTGTCCAATATGGCTGCTACTGCAACATTCCAATATTCAGCTATGTGCCTGCATGTGTGACAGGGGGGGATAAGGGTTGAGTGAGAAACTTTGAAAGATTGTTGGTATCAGGTAACAAACACAATCAGTTAAATTTGGGGTAGGTTTCTTTTGGCTTAAATTTGTTTAAAGTAGCAATAAGCTACTCTTATGGTTAAAAAAAATCATATAAAAAATAGCTGTTCACAAACTCAGGAATACATCTTCATGAAGAAACCAGATTGGATACATTAGTGACAAAGCTACCTGCTTATTGTAATACACTCAGGATGAACTTTGAGGATTTCTGTCACTACTTTACTGACCTCATCCTGTGTCGGCTCATCAACACGTCCTACCTGAGCATCCATAAAACCTGGGAGGAGGAGGTGATGAGAGGATCATGGATTTACCGAGACGACCCTCTGCGTAACCGCTCAGGGGGCTGCATTAATCACAAAGCCACTTTTCTGCAGAATCCTCAGGTCTGTGCTACTACGTATATTTAGTAAAATAAGCACATTTTTGCTCACTGTGCTATAAGCAATGTCAATGTACAGTGTCTATAACCTGGAACTAAAACAAGTCTACAGAAAACAACTAATAATATTGAAACTGTGAAAATTAATTTTCGTTTTGCAAAATCATTTACAAATAGTACACTTAGTAGTGTGGTTGCATAAGTATTAAACTCTTTGGTGTGAAAAGGATAAACATGTTTCTATTAATGTCATAGAATTAGTAAGAGTCATCTGCATCATTTAAAGTGTAAATATAATGACATGTTTGTTTCTGAAAGGCTCAAGAGTTTGTAGAGAATCATACCTAGAGAAATAAGAATCTGTTCCTCTCCGTAGTATGTGTTTGACGTGAGGAAGGTGGAGGACGAGGTCTTGATCTGCCTGCAGCAGAAGGAGAAAAGAGCGACCCCCAAAGAAGGCAAAGGAGAAAACTTGGCTATCGGCTTCGACATCCATCGGGTATGGAAATATAAATAGGGTAGAGATAATAGTATAGCATAATAGAGTAAAGAATCCAACCTACTTTAGTGAGATTTTGTAGTAGCATGGTGTGGGAATTCTTTTAATTTTAATTGAACAGCTGTCAAAGTAATAGAGCTATGTGATTTAATCTATTATGCAGTGTCGTTGATCTTTCGTTGCTCGATTCAATTAATTGTCAGTTTTCGATTTACACTCAACGTTCCCGTAAATTTTGACAAACTCCTTAAAAATATATATACAGGGGTTGGACAATGAAACTGAAACACCAGCCAATTTAGTGTTTGAGGTTTCATGGCTAAATTTGACCAACCTGGTGGCTAATCTTCATTGATCTTCATTGCACATTCCACCAGTATGAAGTGTGAAGGTTTAATTAGCAGAGTAATAGCAGTTTCGCTTTAAATATTGCAGCATTATGGGTGACATATCAGAGTTCAAAAGAGGACAAATTGTTGGTGCACATCTCGCTGGTGCATCTGTGACTAAGACAGCAAGTATTTGTGATGTATTACGAGCCACGGTATCCAGGTTAATGTCAGCATACCACCAAGAAGGACGGACCACATCCAACAGGACTAACTGTGGACGCAAGAGGAAGCTGTCTGAAAGGGATCTCCAGGTGCTAACCCGAATTGTATGCAAAAAACATAAAACCACAGCTGCCCAACTCACTGCAAAATTAAATGTGCACCTCAACTCTCTTGTTTCCACCAAAATTGTTCGTCGGGAGCTCCACAGGGTCAATGTACATGGCCGGGCTGCTATAGCCAAACCTTTGGTCACTCGTGTCAATGCCAAAGGTCGGTTTCAATGGTGCCAGCAGCGAAAATCTTGGGCTGTGGACAATGTGAAACATGTATTCTCTGATGTGTTCTCTGACGAGTCCACTTTCACTGTCTTTCCCACATCTGGGAGAGTTACGGTGTGGAGAAGCCCCAAAGAAGTGTACCACCCAGACTGTTCCATGCCCAGAGTGAAGCATGGGGGTGGATCAGTGATGGTTTGGGCTGCAATATAATGGCATTCCCTAGGCCCAATACTTGTGCTAGATGGGCGCGTCACTGCCAAGGACTACCGAACCATTCTGGAGGACCATGTGCACTTACTGGTTCAAACATTGTATCTTGTGGGCGGGTGGTGCAATACAGCTACTTACTGGACTAGAGTATGGCAAAGAAGATCAGCAAGAAAAAGTATGACATGCAGTGGTGTGCAAAGTACTGTACTTGACTAGTAGAGATACAATGGGTAAAATATTGCTCAAGTAAAAGTAGATGTCCTCTATTTACATTTCTACTTGAGTGAAGGAACAATAGTACTTAGCTTCAAAGTTACTAAAGTGTCAAATATTCTGAGCTGTATTAGCTCAGAGTAGCCTTTGTCACAGTAAAAAGTACCTCTCTCTCTCGCTCTCTCGCTCTTGCTGTCTACAATCGACAGTCTACCTTTGATTCACAACTCTACCTAGTAGCTTCATCAATTTTGTAGCAAAGCCCTGCAGATGCATTGTATTCTTACACCGTGCATATCTTATCATTTGGATGGAAGGATAATTGACTCAGAGTTACTGGCTGCTGGCAAGACAGCTCTCGCTGTATACTGACTGACTCATTTGGAAGAACAGTGAAAAAAATACGATGGATTGTAAGATTTAGCAGTACTAGCGAGGTAGACGTTCTAGTGCTTATTCACAAGAACCAGTATAATTTGATTTGACATTAAAAAAAAAGGTTTTTAATATTTAATGATGTCATAATCACAGTTCTTTCACTACCAGGTATCAGCCCTCACCTGTTCCTATAAAACCTTCTTCCCACAAGGTGGAACTGAACAGAAAGTACCGCATGCACACTGCCCAGCAAAAAGTCGCAGGTTCCATCTACATCAACTCTCGCTGCGTCTTCCTGAGGAAAGAACTGAAAGAGGGCCGCTATGTCATCATCCCTACCACCTTCGACCCTGGCCAGCAGGGAGACTTCTTGCTCCGGGTATTCACAGATGTGCCTTCAGACTGCAAGTAAATCTAAGTGCTTTAACTTCCTTGTTTATTTTGCTTTTATTACTCATTACATCCTTCAGTGTTTGTATGAAATCTCAAATCCATTGTTTTATAGCTTTGCAGTTGAGTGCTCAAGTTATTGTTATATTCTGGTTTGGAACAGAGAGTTGACTCTGGATGAGCCTCCTCAGACGTGCTGGACAGGGATGTGCGGATATCCTCAACTGGTCACTCAGGTGCACGTTCTGAGTGCTGAGGGGCTGCAGAGTCAAGACTCGAATGGAGGTAAACCTGCAAACACAGCAGAAGCGCATATTCTATAGGTTATAAAATGATCATCTCTTCACAAAGGACATACGTTGTCGATCGATCTTTATCAAAAAATAGTTTGCATATACGACACACCACTGTGGTTATACAGCACAATGCTACATAAATGTAGTGAGGTATAAAGTACAGATATTTGCTATAGGATGTAGTGGAGTAAAAGTAAAACGTATCCTGCAATAAAACTACTCAAGTACAGATAGATTAAAATATGTACTTAAATACAGTAACAAAGAAAACAAACTTACTTACCGTACTGCTGTACTGCCTTAGAATGCACCATCTGTAGGATTATAGAGGAACAGCAACATTATAGTACCTTAAATGCAAACATAGAAATTAATGAATTAATAATTCATTATTTAAAAAATAATTCAAAAAAATTGTTTCGGAGATGAATATGCACAAATAATGCGATAATCAATTATTCCCAAAGGACATCATTTATCAATCTTTTCGTGAAATTGTTTGCAAATGTTTTGACTTGTCACACTAAAAATGCATTCTCCAAAGTTTTAGCTGATTCTCTTTCATACTCATTCATTTATATATGTATGTATGTATGTAAATTATTAAGAAAGTTCACAGCATAAAATGATGACTAAATGGTAAAAGATAATCTCCCAAGTGTTCCATGTGTTAAATGTCCCAATCATGCAGCTCAGCTACTTTAGCACATCATGTACCACAGACACACCCTAACGTTTCTTCCTGCTGCCTCCTAGGTGTAATTTTCCTTTGTGTTGCTTAGGCTTTGAGTGTTAGCTAGCTGCTAAATAAATATTGGATTCAAATTGGATATATGCACACAACAGACATGATTCTTTGCTAATGTGAAACAGACAGTCCTCTTTAGATGCAGTTAATAAATCAGCTGGCATGTTTTTAAGTCATGGCCTGTTCGTTCTTATTCCCTCATCTGGTCTAGTGTATTCCCCTACCCCCTGCCTCTCCTGAGCTAAAAATCGGCAGGGAGCTCTTTCAGGTACACACCGACCTGCCTGATTCCCCACAAGACACAGGATGACATAAAGAGCAGAGACACTTAATCTTAGTGGCAGGGAGCATAAATTGTTCTCCCACTGGAGAATCACAAACCTGCACACCCAGGGCACCAAAACCATTAATCAGCCAGATACCTCCAATGTGCCGGTTTTTACCAATGCTAGCTGACTTATTCTGCACTAATGCAGTATGTCTAACATATTGCAGACTCGAACAGATGTAAACTGCTCATATTTCTGAATCAAGACACAGTTCCAGGACAACCACATTGAGACACAGTAGTGCCCTATGATTTGTCCTTCACTGTAAGCGGACTTCCACTTAACGTTCTTATCTGCAGGTTTAAATGCTAATTTTGGCCAAAAATAGAAACCACTCTGTTCCTATGTCCATTTCCATCAATGCGTAGCCATATCTTTGGATTTGTTCAGTAACTGTGGTGTTGCATTAGCATGAAATTGTGCACAAATTGCTACATGACTGTTTTGTTCTAGGCTCAGATCCGTATGTGATTATCACCTGTGAGGGAGAGAAAGTTCGATCACCTGTGCATAAGGACACCCGATGTCCCAACTTCGACATCAAGGGAGTGTTCTATCGCAAAAAGCCAAAAGAAGGCATTCACATTGAGGTGAGCGTTGATGCTGTTACGTTTAACCTGTTCTTATACTGTGCTTTCTGTCATTTTCTTACTATACAAATTTACACATCCACTTGCAAACGTTGTTGACGCATGGGGCCGCCCCTTTTCTCGCTTTTATAAGTTGGATATTAAAATTAGCATTCACCTTATGTATGGCTAAACGATATTCTTGTCTCAGCTTAAACGTACCGACCTAGCTAGCTCAGCAAAGATACCCCCTTTATGTAACAACAGCTTAATTAATAGTGTGAAAGTAGCTACCTCATAAGTTAGCGTGTTTTATAGCTATTTATATTTAATCACAATCTTTTTTAGTTTAATTTCCAGCAAGCATACAGTACCGAACCTAGCAAGTTAAGCTAAGTATTTCCCCCTTTGTAACAGTCATAAATGTTTTACATTTTTCAAATATTTTTAATTTGGCATAAATGAAACCACTGGACCTTAAAGAAAGCAGTATGCACTGCCCATCTCCGATGAAAAATTAGCAAATTATTTATAACAAACTAAGACAACAGCAAGGTAATTACAAAATCTCCAACTTGAGTTCATCAATTTACTTGGAAAATTACACACCAGCTGGAAATGATTTGCTTTGGTAGCAGGTAGCTATTTAGACCAAGCTGGATATTTTAGTCTCCTAAACTGGTCGTGGAATACTCCCTGTCCTGCACATTTTAGTGTTACCCCAGCTCTAACACACCCACTTCACTCAGGATGAATTTGTTGATTAATTATCTGAATTAATTGGATAAATGTGTGATCCAATTTAATGTGGGTAAAAAATATGTGTTGAACAGAGGGAACTCTAATACCATGTTTGGGGACCTGTGAGGAACCAGATCAGTCATTGAAGTCAGGACCTCTGCGGAGGTCTTGATCGTCCTGACATAGCCAAGTACTGAGTGAGATGAGGTTGTTTCTTTATGCACCAAGAAAGCTCTTTATTGAAATAAATTGCCTGTGGCGCCGCAACCTTGCAAATGGATATGTGCCCTTACACTGGGCTTTCACTTCTGTTTTCTCGATCTACTTTTCTCTTTTGCTTTAACATATTTCTCTGATTGGTCCATGATGATGCTAGATCTACAATAAGAATGTGATTGTAGACACCTTCCTGGGTCAGGTGACCCTCTTCAGTGACCCGAATGACAGACAAGAGCAGCACATCGTCCACCTAAGAGACAAAGGCAGCCGCCAAGATAACGACCTTCCCGGCATGCTGACCATTCGCCTGATCACCTGCACCACGTTAACCAACATCTGACACCTTAATGAACATGACCTCACCCCTGAACTTTACCTTCTGTTTCCTTCTCTCTCTTTTGATGGTCTGCAGTCAGTGTATTCCTCATCCCTTACTGAGTATCCGTATCATTTTGCAGTGCTCATTGTATTCATAAGGGCTACACATTAGTCGTGCATGAGCAGCTGAGGTCTGTTCGGTATTGGGACTTATTGCGGAGTCTTCGTCAAGCAATCAGCCGCATGGTTTCCGTTGCCAGCTTACCTTGACAAAAATTACTTCTTGCCATCACTCTTGTGCTTCTTCATGGTATTCGGATCAGTTTATATTTACATTCCTAACTCACACTGAAGACCACTTGTGAAAAAAAACCTAAACAGTTATGGATGCCTTGGCCAGCGCATGACTCACTCGACATGCTTTCTGATCTACAACAAAGTTGACTCGAGTGCCTCTGAATTGTGTGGATTCTTCAAAATCTTTACACTGGATGCTCTTTGGATGTGCAGTAGCATGCTTGGTGTAGCTTTGCAACAATACCAAGAAATAGAGGCTGAGTTCAGCCATGACCAGCTGCCTCCAGGGACCAAAAGCCCACCCATACTCCATCACCATAGTAACGCCACTGCCTGAAGACCATGACAGTTTGAACAGCTTACAGTATGTATGCCTGTGTGTGCGCGCCTATGCGAGTGTGTGTGCGCGTGCATGTGTGTGCGTATGCTGATCTGAATAAACCCCCTCAAAGGTCATGCATGTGTAAACGAACTACATAAATTCCAGCAGTGTTTTAGAGTGGAGAGCAGTCTTGAGGACACGGACATGTGTACTGTATACACGCTTTGCATGTATACTTCACTCGTGAGACTGTGACGTGATGTGACAGACTGCTGGGTCTCTTCAGCTCTTGCCAAACAGCATGTGCCACAATGCGAGTGCTATTAGAACTGTTCTTCCGCTCCACCAGGGGTTGCTCTACTAATGCTCTAGGAACAGCTGACTCCTTTGCTGATGTGCCCTTTTACTATGAACTGCTACAAAGCTATTTATATACAGTAACTACCGTTACCAGCTTATGTGTTGCTAGAATTTTAGTTGCTTGTGTTATGATGGAAGTGTTTTATCAAAGCATATATTTAAAAAAGTTGCCACTTTTTTCATTACTTGAAATGGGACATTTATTATCACTTTTTTTTTTTATGTATGCACATGTTTATGTCCCATGTTGTCTTAATATGTGTATCTTTCTTTGAAGAAAAGTTTATTGTTATATTTGCTATATTTACTGTCAGATAATTAGATAATGGAACTGTACCCAGACACAAATGATGCGAAGACCCAGGCGGGATAAAAGAAGCTTCTGTTTGGACAAAAGTAGAAAAGTGGGGGGAAAGGTGTAGACATAAATGTAGGGTTTTTAAATCAGACATGTACTGTACATGTAATTTTAAACAGACAGTAACTGTAAAAACTGACTGTTTTTTTTTCTTTTCTTATTTTTCACTCAGTGTTAATGATAGCTACCTCACCAACACTTTATCTACTAGCTAGCAAAATTTCATAATGCTAGCTTAATATTTAATGAGCAATTAGTAATGTTTAGGGCCTCTGCTGCCCTGAATCCCAGTAGGAACATTTAACTGAGACGTCTTATACAGAATATATATGGGAGTTATAAATTAACTGTTTAAGGAAAAATCGTAGAACTGAGCAAACTTTTTTCAAGAAAGGCTAATATCAAAGCCAAAAAAATATCATCAGAAACCTAAAACAAGACAACTACTCGAATACACCGGTTACATTTTACTTATTATATCATGTGAACGTTTGTAATAAAATCTAGTAACAAAAACATATAGACTGGTGACAAATGGAAGGATGTAAGAACATTTAATTTTATCCTGGAAAAAGGAAAGCTCACTGCAATTCTATACAACCTGATCATTTATAATCACCTTTACCCTATGTTGAAACATTTCTATCCTCATCAGAGCAGGAAACAAGAGCTCACTGAATGGTTTGATGAGGATGAAAATGATGTAAACCATATTCTGTGGCTTTCACAGTCACCAGATGTCAATCTAGCTGAACACCTGTGGGAGATTTAGGAGTGTCATGTTAGACAGCACTCACCATCACCATCACCAACAAAAGGCCAGCTGAGGGAATAGCTTTTGGAAAAATGGTGCTCATCGCTTTACTACAGTTCCAAGCTGGTTGTTCCTTTAATTTGTCACTCAAGAGATGCCAGTACTATATTAAAATTATGACTATCTAAGATTAATCATTTCGAGCTTCTAACGAACATGATGGTTATTTGTGTTCTGTATTCTCTCCATATAATTAATAATACAGCATAAAATAACACGAGATTTGGATGAACTATTGAAACTATAAAACGATTTTCCTATCTGTCCAGCATTCTAGGCAAATATACTGATGCTCAGTATTTGATCGTGCCCGTCTTAATTATGTCATTAAATAATAAGCATTAAACAGCAAACTTATTTATGGATAAAAACAGCACTAGCAGACATGAATCATTGCTTAATTCTTTAGTGTTCAAACAGAGGCTTGTCCCAGCATGGGGTGCAGTATGTTCTGAGGTGCTGCAGCTAGCTGTCACTCATTGATTTAGCCTCTGCATTGTAGCCTGTAGTAAATGATGACATCATCTGCTTTAGGGCTGTATTCAGAGTTGACTTAAGCATGCATAGTTAAGTCTACACACATGAGTATTCAGATCTCAGATGGACCCACAAGAGTATTCAGAGAGACTGAGTATCACATATCTGTATTGATTTTTTTCCCTCTGACGGTAATATGTGCTGGATCAAGTGCTGTTTTATAACCTGAAGAATAATACAGGTCAAAGCCATATGGATATTTTAATCCAAATTTGCAGGAAAGTGCTAAATGCGGTGGTTTAAATGCTATTGAAAAGCCCATCTTAGTTGCAAGAAACATCTGACAAGTTTACAGGAATAAAAGACAAGGAGGTAATTGAAATAATCAGACTAGCAAGATAAGAACCACTCGCTTAACACAAACCTGAATATGCACAGATATTGGCTTTTGTTTTAAACTTAAATAGCCAAATCTGAATACAGCCCCTAGTTCGAAGGTCCAAGTTCTGAGAGATGGTGTTCAGGTTGATTCAGCTTAGTTACAGCATGAAGTGCCAAACAAATAAGTGTACAAGGGATGTTCTTGCCATGCAGATTAGTCCTCAGGCATAATGGTGAAACCAGACAGCCATAGTTAATGTGACTCTATTATGTGTTAGTACGTAGCAAATTAGTCGAAAAGGAAATGTTGATGTTCTCACTGTTCTTGTATCTTAATAGCTGGTTTAAGAGAAGATGGTTAACAGTTTATTTGTCCTGTTATTATAGCTTGAGTATTTGAAAGAATTACGTTTTCCCATCAATCACTCCAGAGTATAAGACATGCCTTAGGATTGTTGCTCTGTTGCATTAATATGTACCAGGTATTTTGTAGACCTAAAATGACAACTCAGAACCTCTACCATTGTTGTCCAGTTTAGTCTTTGCCTACTTAGCAATGCTGTAATTTGTTGCTGCATTGTTCCTTAAACAGAAGACTTTGTTTCACTGCTGATCTTAATCCCGCTCTGAATTCAGAGTGCTTTCTATTTATAGATCTATTCTTTTCCAAGAACGTACAGTATTATGGAAATACACTGTTACACACGCACACTTTTGCTATACTGCTTATCCTGTACAGGGTGGTGGGGGTGACACTGAAGCCCATGGGTATGAAGCAGGGTACACACTGGAAGAGGTGCCAGTCCATCACAAGGCATACAAGCACACACACACTCACATGTGCGGGTCAGGCAGTTTGGAAATGCGAGTTAAACTAATCTGCATGTAGGAATGCGGATTACCCAGAGGAAGCCCACCAAGCAGGGTGAGAACATGCAAACTCAATGCACACAGAATGGAACCCTCGACCCAGGAGGTGCGAGGCCACTGTGTAAACCATTACGCCACTGTAGCTAACTGTAGCACTTTTCCCCCAGATCTGATGCAAACAGTCATTCTAGCTTTAACTGTATTTAAGAGCGTAAAGGAATGTGTAACAAAAGTAGCTTAATTACAAAACTTTAACTCTCCTGAAACCTGTATTGAACATCAAAATAATGACTAATGATAATGAAAAAAATAGCAGAGTAACATCATATGGTATTATTATAATTAGTCGATATTAAAACAATCCAGTTTTCCAAAACAGTCCTTAAATGGATTTGTATTGGGATACCTTAATACATTAATAGATGTATTAACATAAAGAAAGATAAGCTAGGACAATGAGTAAACCCATTTGCAATTACACAACAGTATAAATAATTTTTTTAAAATTATTTTATGTTACAGACATTAGTAGTCACTCATTACATTATTTTTAGGTGTTAGTTTTATTCATAGCCACATACCTACCTTACAGGCTATAACATTTCCACTATATCAAATTAAAAACTAACAAGCTTAAAGCCATGTGCTTTTTTTTTTTTTTTTTTTTTTTACAGAAAAACATCCTGAATCGAATTGTAGTTTGGCTACAATTTTATTAGACATGACTTTTGGCCAGGGATTTTTTTCTTTTTAAATGTCATATGTCCAGTCCGGTATTAAATGCACACAGGTATTAGATTTTTTAATTAAGCAAAAATTGGTTGAAAAAATGTTATCCCCCTGATTCTTTAACATATGTAGGAAAGTTTTAATTCTAAACATTGTTGAGTAGAAAAAAATATTGTTTGATAAAAAAGAAAAAAAGCACATTTTTTCGCCATATAAAATTAGGCTGAGGGTTCCCTCTTCCTTACTCATTCATGGAATCCTCATTTAAATATTCTAAAAATAGGATTTCAATGAATTTTCCCAAGGCCCTCCGTGTAAACAAACTTGCACTCACCGAATCTCAGCAACCAGACATGATATAGTAATACACTTATCAAAATGGAGCTCATTAGGAATCAGGAATTAGGACTTAACTTTTCAGGAATCTGAAAATGCATGACTCAAATGAGACTTCAGATAAGAAATACCTTAAAATAAGATCAACCTTTATTCGTCCCCCAGTGGAAAAATTTCTTACTGATTTCTTGGACATTTTCTTAACTGGAAATTTCTTTTTAAACTTAATGCAGTACCTGATTTAATGTGACGGGTCAGAACTCTCGGTTTATCTCACATAGTTTGGTCAGTAAAGATTACTAAGAGAGTCTGTGATTATTTTTTGTTGTACTGAAAATCATAACCCCACTATTATTAGATTTATTATTAACTTATAATGCTTATTAGCCAGTCGAATGATTACTTGTTTTGAAATGTATTTCTAAAACGTATACAGTTAAAACAAATAATCTCAATTAGTGGATGAATTATAATTGTTTAGGTTTAAATTGTGAGCTTTATATTTGAAGAGAAATAATTCTGGACTGAGAGGTTTTATTTATACAGCTAAATGTTTCTGGGGAATAAAAGCTTTTGTCTTCTAGTCTGGAGAATGCAGAAAAAGTCACACATTCAACATCCATGCCTTCAAGTTGAATTTGTTTCGTGTAAATGCCATGGAAGTGATTAATGTGCCATCTAAAACTTGAATGTTTTTATTTATTTATTTATCTGTTTTAATTGTATTCTTTGTATTTCTTTTCTAACATTCAGTCTGTAAAGCTAACACAATAGAATATGTATTTTTTCTACCCCAATGTTTCAGTTTTGCCAAACGTATTTAGCAACACACATTTATTAAGACGATGCTCAGTTTAACAACAATTTGTGCGTGCCCGTATTCCAGAGGCAGGTTTACAGCCACACATGCACGCTGACTGTTCTACAGTGTTCAGTGTTAACAATACGGACGTCACTGCTGCTTGCACATGCAGATCTGCGCTTTCGCCGCATGTGCTTTTCAACAGTGCACAGTGACGTAAACTCGTGTATGCTGTTCGTTCAGCTTCAGCCAGGCATGTTTCTATATGTAAGTGTCAGCAATCTGGAAAAGAATGGCCTGCTGGACATCCAGTTTCATGGATGTTTGTAATATTACAGTACAATTCCGTGAAGATGTTTAACCTGCATTATTGTGTGATGAACCTTTTCAGCAGTTTGTACGTTTGAAACGGGGTTGGGGGGGATCTTTTTAAACGCTCACTACATTTCTACGCAGACAGAATGCCATTTCTGGTTGTTGAAGTTTGCTTTTGATTCGGGTTGTTACTGTTTGACGGATGAACTTTTTCAAAATGCAGGTTAAAATAATTTTTCGTCTACTGCGGTCAATTTATTTCACGATTCCGTCCCTCTGGATTACAGCTTTTTTGCTCCATGCACGGGATGCAACTGCACTAAAAACTCTTCGGATGCGTTATCTGCTTATGCTTTAAACCCATCTACATTGCTACCTCTGCTGCAACTCCTAGCATGTTCCTAAATTTAGCGTACACACCCGCTATCAAATGCACAGAAGAAATTGTGGCTGAGCAGTGCTCCACACTACTGCGCTAGTTTAGTAGTATTTAATTTCTCTTGCCCTGTGCATACTTTTGCCTTTCTTTACAGACACTTTTTCTTTCATTTTATATATATATATATGTATATATTTAAAAAACAAATTCTAAATAAACATCTTTCAAAAAACGTTTAGGAGATTTGATCTTGTTGCTTTGTTTTGGCTTTTAGATATACAGTACAGTATATAAAAAACAAGGATTTTTACAGAGGAATTGTAACAAACTAGTTCTTTAATTTTTACCACAGGCTTGTGCATTTTAAATAGTATACCGTGACAAGATGAAACCATGTTATTTTTAAACTCGGCTACCATGCCTAGAATATTTGAAACCGTAATATCCCTGCTCTGATGAACGGCACTACTTTTATCTGTTCTCTCTCTTTTCTGTCTCGGGTGCACTAGCTTGCTGGCCTGCATCACTGCATGTACTGTGACTAACTGGAAGCTCTGCTCGGACAAAAAAACATCACGAACAGTGAAATGTGCCATGTCTGAATTCTCTAAGCTTCACGGAGCTGCGCCGCCTTGAGATTCAGAGAATGCTTGCGTGACAATTCCCTTTTCTTCTTCTTCCTTTATTATAATTTGTTTCATTTAGAACAAATCAGACATCCAGAGAATGAGCTTGTGATACTCTGGTATTTTTCTTCCGACGTTGATCTTGAAAGCGGCGCTGATATAAACTTGCATGATGACATTCTACAGTATATATGGTAGCAGACGCTGAGAACTTTATAACAAGTCTCTTTTAGCAACGATTTGTACTCATTTGTTTAATCTTTTATATCTGTCCATCAAATCTTTCTTTTAATCAAAATGATAGTCTATCTTTATCGATTATGTACGTTGAAAAAAGCTGTATCTTATGTCCGTTCTAACATGTTTTTTATTTATTTGTGTCTTTCCTGGGTTACACTGTGGTTATTTTATATTTACTCTTGAAGTCTTTATTTTCTCTATTTTGTATTTTATGTCAACTTGTGGCATGACTTTGAAATAAAACATTCATAAAACATAATTTGGGGTATTTTTAGCATTTTAAGCACACATTTCTCCATTAGGACACATGTAGCACTAAAAACCTTGAAACTAAGGCAGATATAAAGGTCTTGTGATAAAAACTGTAAATTTGTAAATTCATCAAGTATTTCATATAATGTAATTAGTACTAGTTAATATCAACAAACCATAATGTAGAGCATTAAACCATCACTACCCAATTTGCCTTCACGGGTGGACTCATTTCTATGCTGAAGTCGTCCAAAAAATATATAAATAAAAGAAAGGTTTTGTCTGTACATGGGTAAGAACTCACTCTTTCAATTATATCTTTAGGTTTCATACATTGGAGAACCCAAAACCAGTCTTAGAAAAATGTTTGTTTGTATTTAAGTATGTATGTATGTACTGTATTTCCAGCCAGATTTTGTCACAGCATCATGCAAAACTGGCTGGACGGAATTTTAATGCAACTTTGGTATTTACTTAATGTTAAATCTGTGCCATAAATTCAATCAAAATGTTGAGTAGAAGTTATATTATGAGCATTATTGTGCCAGATTACATCACAGCATCTATGTTTTTGCATATTTTTGGACATAAAAAAATATATTGCTTTTTTCCTTGAGGTCAATCACTCAACCGAGCCAATCAACACCATAGTTTACTGAGTATGCGAAAGACACAAAAACTATCATAATTCACCTACAAGCCACCACAATCCTGTGAAATTTATACATACATACAGACATACATACATGTCTTTCAATGGGTCAGGACCAGTTAATGTGTAAAAATGATTCCATGTGCTTCCAGAACCACTTAACACAATTTGCCTCTTGATGAATATTGCCTTGTTTTCCTGTAATATACGTCTGCCATTAGTGAGTTATAAACTCCACAGATGGAATAAACATGGTCATTTAGTACATTGTGCTGACTTCATTGTATTGCCACATAATGTTGATGAGACCAAACCTGTGTAACCCATAACGCCTCCAGAGGTTTGTTCAATAAACACTATGCATGATGGGTGCCTCACTTCTAACCCTGATGCCTTGCTCGGGCATAGGGTCAGTTAGGACTCATCAGACCACGTCATTTATTTTTTTACTCCAAAGTCCAATTTTTACGATACCTGGCAAAATAAATCTTTTTTTTCTTTATTAGTCTCATTAACAAGTGGCTTTCCAATGGCCACACTGCTGCTTAGTCCTGAACCTGTAAGTTCATTACAGGTTCAGGACTAAACATCATTACATTGTATGTGGGAATGCTCTTATTTTCACTACTACACATAAATCCGATTTCTGTTGCCATAAAAATGTAGATTTTTATGGCAACATTCCTTCCAGTTAATTGATGGTTTAGCACTACCTTTCCAGATCTTAATAACGTGATGGACAGTACTTAAGGCAATTCCAGTAATTTTACAACCTCGTTAGTTGTTCTCTTTGCTTAATGCAGGCCAATAATTAGATTTTTCTCAAACACATGAACCTCTTTTACAAGGCCATGTGATACATCTACGTGGGGGATTAAGAAACAAGAAGCTACTTACTACATCAGTCATGGTTAAAAGAATTGCTGCTAACTGAAACATATTAATCACTGCAGTAATTATCCACTCAAAGCCATTTTATTTATTTGCTTTTTTAAAATCCTAACAGCAGTTTTATTTTGGCCAGGCAGTGTAATTTAGTGCTTAAAGAAACTATGTCTATAAGCATCTATAAACCACATGTTTGTCTTTTGTAGCTCTATAAGTAAGGAATAAAACATGAAGGATGCTGTTAAAGAAAGAAACATTGTTATCATTATTTTATATATATATACACACACTACCGTTCAAAAGTTTGGGGTCACTTTCTAACTCCATGATGGTTCCTGATTTTTATTTCTTTCTA
>JAQQZT010000011.1:10770408-10785706 GCA_030068275.1 Clarias platycephalus | reverse complement strand
AATGTAGAAAATAAATCACTAAACAAAAACAAAGAAATTTGCAAGTGACCCCAAACTTTTGAACGGTAGTGTATACTGTATATATTTGTCTTTTGTTTTTTTATAGCACATTCTGAAGTGTATTGCAAATGCTAATTAATTTTTTTTTCTTAAAGTTTGATGCATCATAATTTTTATTCATTTCTTTTTTACCTTTAATGTTTTACAATATCTTGCCTATGATGGAAAACTTTGTGGATGGTATAAAGCACTGACATTTGTGACTCCTTCTATAAATGTAAAATAAATACATTTTATAAATACACAATAAAAACATCACATTTTTATTTTCTATAATATTTTATATTCTATAATATTTGTGAGCAAATGCCAACCAATTTCCTTGTTCTAGATCTTCCTATCGAAATAGTAATAACATTAAGAAGTAGTAGCTCTTGTGTGGTATGTAATTATAAATTTTACTTCTCTAATTCTGTGTAATTCTGTATAGGATATCTGTTTTGGACTCTTGTCATTTCCCTAAACAAACTATTCATTGATAATATCAGTCACACCCAGCTACCATTTTTACATGGAAAAGCACTGACCTTTTTCCATACACAATCCGAGAGAGAGCGAAAGAGAGAGAGAGAGAGAGAGAGAGACAGGAAGCAGCGGGTGAGAGACGTGAACACAACATTGTAGTGTAGACCTTTGTATCTGCTGTTCAATCTCGTGGCTCTACGTGTACCTTAAACCTTCCCTCCCTCCTTTAATCAGGATCAGGACTGGACCTGAGTGACGTGCCGTGTGTTTCGCTGCTCTAATGCTGCCGGATCCAGCATCTCTCAGCAGCAGGTAGTAGGTTCAGCTCTTCACTTTATACACAGAGAAGAAAACATACGAAGAGGAATCATGTGTATATAGGTTTTGTATATAATATTGGACAGGATAGAAGTTTGATGGATGAGAATACACTATAGCTACTGAAGTTGCTTCTGAGTTTGTGTGGACCTACCTCAAGTATTTCCAGAGAAATCGGATAAAGGAAAGAAATGAAGTGAAATGAAGAAAAGAGAAGTGACTTTTTTCAATATTAAAGGTAAGTAAACTTTCAGCCGCAGGGTTTAATCCGCCTAGAGCACCACATGCTTAACTGAGGCTTTACTCAAAGCCTCTTACTGCTATTTTCTAGTCTCCACACCAGGCCTCATTCATAGACCCTTTACCAGAGTTAAATAAGGTAACCAATAATTTTGTTGTTGTTCTGTTTGATCTCACTTACAGCTATATAAATAGAGTTTCCACATCCTGGACTTTACAGAAATATACAGATTAAAAACAAGTGGAAAATGAGAAAGCATACAATTTCCAAGTACAAAACTGTGAGAAGTGTAATGGTGATGTGTGAAAACACATTAGTACCCTGGAGAAGGAAAGAAATTATGAACATTTTCTTGATCTTCTACCACAGTGCTGATGAATTGAATCAGACAGTACTGATTCTTTAAGAGCATTTTATAACAAATCTGTGTAGTACCCCTCCTTCCTTTTAATTCTATGTGTTTTTGCATAAAAATAAAAAATCATCTGATATTATCAACTCTTATTATTACAAATAATTCTTCAAATGTGGTTCTGCCACAGCAGCCTAGGCCATTCCAAGACCTTTATCCTTTTCGTTTTTAGCTATTTTAATGTAGATTTACTGGTGTGCTTTGGATCATTATATTATAATAATTTCAACCAAGATTTAGCTGTTGGGCAGATGGCTTCATGTTTGTCTTTGTAATATTCTGGTATACAGAGTAATTCATGGTCTACCCAATGACTGCAAGGTGCCCAGGTCCTCTGGCATCAAAACAAGCACAAATCATCACCCTTATACTGCCAGACTTGACACTGGGTATGATGTGTATCTACTGAAATTATGTTAGGTTTTTGCCAAACATAGCACTGGACATTAAGGCTCAGCAACTGCACCTTGGTCTCATTTGTAGACAGCAGAAGCTTTCTCCCTTTCTCCTGGCACCTCTTACAAGCAAACCATATTTGTTCAGTCTTCTTCTAATTGTGCTGTCATGGACATTAACATTTAACATCCTCAGTGAGGCTTAAAGGGTCTGAGATGTAGCTCTTGTGCTGTTTTATTGATTGATTTATTTATTTATTCTTTCTCTAAGCATTGAACAGTCTGACCTTGGGGTAATTGGGCTGGGACGGGTGCTCCTAGGAAGATCTGGCAACTAGGCAACTGTCTTGAATGCTTTCCATCAGAGAATAATCTTTCTCACTGTAGAATGTTGAACTACAAATTGTTGGGAAATGGTTTTGGAACTCTTTCCAGATTGATGTGCAGCAACAATTGCTTCTCTACCCTCTTAAATCCTGTGGGAGCAGTAAGGGAGTACTTAGGATTGCCTGCATGTTTTTTCTTTTTGACTTTATTTTTGTTAAATAAAAGAGGTTGATAATAATAAATGATAGTACGGTAAAAAGGGTTGTGTGTTATTCCTCATCTGACATTGTTTTTGCTTAATACTAAGACCCACTATAACCAGGGCATGCTCTTAAAGGAAAATAATCATTAACAGAGCAGTGTGACATTTTTTGCCGAAGGACTTTATTCCTCTTACGTTGTCAGCAGTAAAAATGTATTTATTAAACAATAATATAATTTTCTTATTCATTCATAAATACATGTCGTGCAACCCCAACTATTATTCGTTTCTTATTTTCACTTGCATTATTACAGCTCGCAACATCCATTAACTCATCAACTCTTTTCCTAACTTTCTTTAAGTTAATAAGACAAAAACTTATCATGTTACCAAGAAATGTCCTTTATCTCAAAGACTTTTCTGTGGAGGACATCTTAAAGTTACAATCTTGCTTTATTGTAACACATAAACATGAAACTCCTGTAAATATGAAATAAATATAGTGTGTCTGATGTGCATGACCACGAAAAGCTGTGTAAAAGCTGTTTCTATAGAAATTATTACATATTGATCCTGATGTTAATGTACAATGATTGCATTAATATATATAAACCTGTGACCAAACTAGGTCCAACACGTGCAGTCGTTTACTCCAGAATAATGCTTACGTTAAATGCAAAGAATGAAAAGATTAATAAGATTAGAGTCTTCACAGGGGATGAATTTTAGACATGCTGCAGATGGAGAAATAGACGCATGTGGTCAAAGTCCTGTTTCAGTCACACAACATGTCTAATTAACTGTGTGAAAGCCTGTCCAATATATAACAGATTTTTATGCAACAACATGATCATAGTGACTTATGGCATGACATATCAGGTCAGAACACCTTGGTACAGACTACAGTACACTCACAAGTAAAATAAAACAGATTTTAAGCACAAGATAAAGTAAAATAAAATAATTGCACTTAAAAAATGTATTTCTGTCCTGGTGACTGGCACTATGCTGGGCTCATTAACACATAGCTTGTCTTTATATCTGTATACAGTACAGTGAAATTTATTTCCTTTCAAGTTACAATTCGAAGGCTTGGAAGAAAGCTGTAGTCATCTGTAGAAAGTCAGCATCCTTCCTAAATGCAGTAATCCTGAAACCACTTGGTGATTAAGGTCTTCCTCAAGAGCCAACTAAGGCAGCTTAAAAGTGCTTGAGCTTCAACTTTCAACTTTTCAGTCATCACTCCAGAACTTCATCTGTTGAGACATTGCAGCCCAAGCATAATCTCATAGTCTCTATGTCCATCATACCAGAAATCAATTTAGACTTCCTACACAGACATAGTAGATACTTTCTTTTTGGCACAGAAAGGGGAAAAAAAGGTTGAGATAAAAGATGCAGAGGCTGTAGAATGGCATTATGTTTGGTAACTCAGCATCCCATTTCTTGGCAACATCTAAGATGCTGTAGTTCGCAGCAGGACAGCCTGTAACAGCTGAAGGGCCATAAAACACATTTATAGGCTCCTACTCTTCTGAAAATCATTTTTCAGGATTTTTCAGATGGCTCTTCCTGATAGAATGGTATATTAATACTAAGACTAAGAATGTCTCACATCTGATAATATACAATCACTGATGACCAGGAGTGAAAGTAGTTAAAATTCTTGTCAGTGATACTACCTCAACCATTCCCACAAAGTTGGGAGCATGAAGTTGTTCAAAATGTCATGGTATGCTGCAGCATTAAGAATTCATTTCACTGGAAGTTCTGAAAAACAACCCAACACCACTTCCAACATGACTGGGCACCAGTGCACAAAGCAAGGTCCATAAAGACATGGATTAGCAAGTTTGGTGTGCAAGAACTTGACCCCTGACCTCAACCCGTCTGACCTTGCAATTGTCCTTCTGGAAGAATGGCCAAAAAGTTCCCATAAAAACACTCCTAAACCCTTTCTGGAAAGCCTTCATAAAAGAGTTGAAACGGTTATAGCTGCAAATAGTGGGCCAACACCATACTAAACCCTATGGATTAAGAATTGGATGTTACTCAAGTCCATATGCTTGTGATGGCAGGCTAGCGAATACTTTTGGCAACATATTGTATTTATCATTATTCTTAGAATATGTTGCCAATCAAGTCCCTGTGAATACGCTGATGCCATAGAAACAACTGCCTTTTAGGATGAGTGTATTCATATAAACATGTGATTTGTCAGAGCTGCTACTAAAGATTCGTCAGCATCTGTGATTGTAACCAGTCAGAATTCTGAACTCAACAACACAGTACTCAAACTGCTATACTGTACTTACAGTAGAATCCACCTTATCTGTGCACCTTCAAAAGGTCAAGACCAGGTTTTTCAGGCTTTTAAAGATATGTGGGAACCGTGTTAGAAGAAAGCGCTAGAAAACCTTGGGAAATGTGGGTGGCATTTGCTCAAATCTTTTACTGAAAGAACTCTAGAGGTTTACTTAACAAATCTGCTTATATGTGTCAGTTCTTAGGTTACAAAACACAAGCCAGGCTGTGAATTTCTTCATCTTACCTTTAACCTAGTTTTAAGTTTTTCTGTAGAATATAGTCAATATTAACTTTTAAGTATAAGTATTTTTGTTTTCACATTCTGGGGAAGACATCTGTTCTTTCTGCCATTGCCCACAACTCCCCCCAAAATAATTAGTTTTGCAGCTTGAGAACAATAACCTTGGGTTCCAATTGCAGTTTATTAGCAGCAAGTACATACCGTAAAAAGAAATTATTACTTGAGGCAGACACCAAACATTTAAACATGCACTATATGGTCAAAAATATGCAGAGACCTGTCCATCACACCCCGCTATTGACTTGGCCCCAAAAAGACAGAGCCGGTTGTACTTTCTTTGAAGGCTCAGGTCTTTTAACGTCTGTAACACCATTCTATGGATGTTTTATGAAACCATTGTGGCGAGTGTCATTTTTTTATGCTGTGGTCTGTTGGCGTGGTAACATGAAGGTTTCTGATAAGAACAAACTGGACAAGGCAATTAAAAAGGCCGGATCTGTGCTAGGCATGGAGCTTGACTCTGTGGATGTAGTAGCGAAGAGGAGGATTCTGTCCAAAGTGCAATCCATTTTGAACAATTCTTCTCACCAGTGTTTTCGCTGACCAGAGGAACAATTTCAGCCAGAGACTGATTACCATCAAGTGTGCCACAGGAGATCTTTTCTCCCAACAGCCATAAAAGTATACAACTCTTCTCTGTAACTCATACACACATGTATGTGGATATTCATTGACAGTAACACAACAGGACATTAATACTTACCTGTATTAATAATATGATAATTGCAATATTACTTACCAATAAAATATGTAATACAATATTACATATAATACTACAATAGTACATACATATATTATATTACTGTGCAATATTTACCAATGCTCTTGGGTCATATTTTTGGTACTTACTGTTTTAGGACTCTTTATATATATATATATTTTTTCTAGATTATTTATTACTTTTTCTTTATACAACAACTGTGAGCAACTGTAACCTAGCATAAGAAATTTCCCACTGGGATTAATAAAGTTCTTTGAATGAATTGAATGAATTAATGAATTAATTAATTTGTTTGGTTTGGAAGAACTTAAAAGACTTGAACAAACCCTGACCTGAAACCCCACTGAACACCTTCTGGAAGAAACTGGAAATGGTCATCTCTAAACTGTTCCCACAAAGCTGGGAGCATAAAATAGTGTCCATTACCCATAGTGTGTGACTGTCCAAGTAACATACAAGAAAAAAAAACTAGGACTAACATATACAGTGTGGACAAGGACAAAGATAAATAATGAACACCTGTTGATGCGTCTGGTCAGTCAGCATTGATTTAAACCATTATTACTTTCACTATCCAGTAACATCTTTATAGTTCTTCTGTATTGTTATAGCTCTAAAACAACTCCAGGTTCCAGTGTGCATGGAGTTTTCATGGCCTCCCTGTCCTTGGTGGATTTCCTCTGAGTACTCCGGTTTCCTTCCACAGTCCAAAGACATACAGGTTAGACTAATTGGTGTTCTGAAATTGCCCATAGTGTGTGAAGGAGTGTGTGTGTGCCCTGTGATGGATTGGCACCCTGACCAGGGTGTACCTCGCCTTGTGGCCTAAGTCTCCTAGGAAAGGTTCAAGGCCTCGCCCTGCATGAGCCTACAGCATATTCAGGGTAGAACACTATAGACAATGAAAGTGAGTGTGTATTTTTTGCAACTGTTTTCTCATTCATCTTCAGTAACTACTTTACTTCCTATCCTAGGAAAACTGTTTGTGAGGTGGGAATATAACCTGGATGGCCCAATAATATTTATAATTTTGTTCATTGCTTATAATCTGTTCATTATTACAACCCAATTCTAAAAAGATTAATTTGAGAAAATTATGTTACCACACTAATGTTTATATTAGGTTCCCATAACAGGACATTATGAAAAGTTTCTTATAATTCTTATATATTACATTATGATACAAATGGTAACAATTTGAATTCATTAACAGAAATAATAATTTTTCTAATAATTGTTGCAGAATGTCCACAAAATGATTTAATTTCTGTTATCACTTATGTCATAGCATAAACACATCATAGATTTGTTCCCTCACAAACCAATTTTTTTCTAGCGATAATAATAAGATAATAAACAGAGCTTGCCATGATACACGAGGAATCAGAAAGTAGACAATTCTGTGTCCTAAAGACTTTTTCATACCAGAATACCTTTAATTTTCACTGACAGTGAAAACCCCTTCCCAAGTGTTCAGTTACAAGTTTAATCCGTTTAAGTGACGAATCCATCATGCAGCGTGTATAAGATTTTTGTAATGTAAAAAAACAATTTTAGATATTTTCATACCCTTATTGTGTTCAAGCAATTGTGTTTATTGAGAAAAAAAAAACGATATTGGAACATTTACATTTAATCAAAAATATCAGCTTCTTGGTTTCATCCAACTGCTAAAGCCATGATCTGTAAAAAGTATTTACAGGATCTTATTGTCAAGAGGTGCACCACAGAGACATTTTCAAAAACATTCAGTCCAAGGAGTTCGACATACTGTATCTGGAGCATTTTTGCATGAGTGGAATAAAATTGCAGAATCAAAATGCTAAATTGTTAGACTCCTATCTGAAATGACAGAGTGATGTATTGCAAGTAAAATGAGTTTTAACACAGCATTAGTTACCGTATGTGCACAGTCAGGCTATTGTAAATGTTTTGTTTTGTTTTTTATTGCATTTTTATTCAATTTAAATTTGGTTAGTTGCTTTATCACATTAAAGGTAGAAAAAGACCTGACATGATGTATCTCTGGTCACTTTACCATTACAACCATGTTTCCTTCCATTCTCTATACATATCAGATTAATAGGAAGCAGGCTTGATATAAAACCTGTACGTTACAGTATATGATATAAAGCCTGTATATTATATTATTTATGAAAGCAGGCTTGATGTAAAGACTGTACTTTATATGAAATATGTCTCAGCTTATTCCCAAAAGTGCTCTTCAGTTTACAATCAATGTACTCAGCTTTTTTCCTCAATACATTCTTACTGAAATCTCAGCTGACCAGCTTGCAGTAATGCTAAAATATTTTTTCTTTTCTGTAAGAAAGAAGGTTGCTGTGGTAACATGATAAAACACAAAGATGAATAGGAGCACAGTGTTGAATAGGGAAATGAATAAACAGAAAAATGGAAATTAGAGGTCTGCATAATTAGCAGCAGCTTTATCCCTAGGAATTTGACTAAAGCCCTAAAGCCCTCAGACCAGCTGCTCTGTGTTGTTTGAGATGTGATGCTGGCAGTAAAATAGCTGAAGACACAGGAGACACAGGAGGACATACAGTAGGAGATGTAGCAAAGAGTCACAATGACCATTCAAAATTTTTCAATTCCACTATATGTATCTGTATATATTTAGTCCACTTAAGATCTTTACCAATACAGTATTTGAAGTTAAAATTGGGAATGGTTTAAAGCAGATTGCTTTTATTCATTATAATATCTGCACTATATCACTATACCCCAGAAAATAATAATGTGTCAAATTCCACCAGAACTCTACATAACTCCTGGTGGGTGCATTGCTTAATGCGCTTCTCTTCTCATCCTGATCATATGGCCTTTTTCCACACTTACTTCCTCACTCACCATCTATTAGGCTTTAACCTGTATTCAGGGTTGCGGGGGGTGGGGGCCCTGGAGCCTATCCCAGGAGACGTAGGGCATGAGGCGGGGTACACCTTTTATGGTGTGCCAATCGATTGCAGGGCACATGCACATACACTACGTGCAATTAGAGAAGCAAGTCTCAGGACTGTGGAAGGAGTACCCGGAGGAAATTCACCAAGCACAGGGAGAACATGCAAACTCCATGCACACAGACCCTGGAGGTACAAGGTGTCAGTGCGAACCATTAATCCACTGTGCTGCCCTTTTCACCTTCCTCCAAAGTTACTTTTTTCGAGTTGCGTTTACACTTACATTACAGTATTTGGCAGATGCCTTTATCCAGAGCGACTTACTATACATTTTAATCTCATTATACATCTGAGCAGTTGAGGGTTAGGGGCCTTTCTCAAGGTCCCAACAGTGGCAACTTGATGGTTGTGGGGTTTAAACCTGGGATCTTCCGAACCATAGTCCAATGCTTTAACCCTGATGGAAGTTTAGTCTGGTAAGTTAGTCTTACCAGCATGCGGTTTCCTTATGGCCACTCAGCTCTTTAGTCCCAATACAATATCACACACTCATTTACTTCCTCTAGGACACAATAGGTGGGGGGTGATTTTCAGAGGAAAATGTCATGACCTGTGTCATTAAAGCAAGGTATTTCTCAAGGCTCCATCTTCAGTCTTATATGTTTTTAACTATACCAAGTCACACTTTGTCAAACTGGTTAGAAACATGGCCTTACATTCTCACATATGCTGTTTTATTAAAACATTATGAGTCCTTTCCTCTTATTTCATGCCTCCATGTAATCAGATAAACTGTGGAAGTAAATCTCTTAAAAAACAAGCACAACTGGATTTTATTTTAACTATATGCTTAAAAAAAGACTAATTTCATCTAAGCTAAGCCAATTTCATCTAGTCATTGAGTGCGTTTCTGATGGAAAACAGGATTCAAGTGTGTAACCTCACGGTGTAGTTCACTAGGGGGGGTGGGGGGGTGTAGTCCGTAGGATAACACAAAAGAGATACAAGTTTTAAAAAAAAACAGGTGTACACACAAAAATAGGAAAATTTGGCTTGCAAGAGACAATGAGACAATTTAAGAGCAGAGTACGTACAGTATATAGGGCATACAAGAGATATACACTTTTACAAAACAAACCATAAACAGGGCTGGCACAAAGGAAGGACTAGAGCCAAACAAAGGTACATTGCGAAATAATTCAATGCAATTGAAGTGGAAGACAAAGATCAAGGGTTAGCAGTGCTTTCCATGATTTTGTGCACCCCTGAAATTTTCCCAGAAAATCAAGTATTTCTCAGAGAAAAGTATTGCATTAACACTTGTTTTGCTATACACATGTTTATTCCCTTTGTGTGTATTGGAAAAAAACAAAAAAAAGGGAGGAAAAAAGCAAATTTGACATAATGTCACACAAAACTAAAAAAATGGGCTGGACAAAATTATTGACACCCTTTCAAAATTGTGGATAAATAAGATTGTTTCAAGCATGTGATGCTCCTTTAAACTCACCTGGGGCAAGTAACAGGTGTGGGCAATATAAAAATCACACCTGAAAGCAGATAAAAAGGAGAGAAGTTCACTTAATCTTCGCATTGTGTGTCTGTGTGTGCCACACTAAGCATGGACAACAGAAAGAGGAAAAGAGAACTGTGTGAGGACAAAATTGTGGAAAAATATCAACAATCTCAAGGTTACAAGTCCATCTCCAGAGATTTAGATTTGCCTTTGTCCACAGTGCACAATATTATCACCCTGGGCGTGGATGGAAGAGAAAAATTGTTGAAAGGTTGCAGCGCACGATAGTCCGGATGGTGGATAAGCAGCCCCTGCAGGCTCAGGGAGCATCAGTGTCACCGCAAACTATCTGTCGACATTTAAATGAAATGAAACGCTATGGCAGGAGACCCAGGAGGACCCCACTGCTGACACAGAGACATAAAAAAGCAAGACTACAGTTTGCCAAAATGTACTTGAGTAAGCCAAAATCCTTCTGGGAAAATGTCTTGTGGACAGATGAGACCAAGATAGAGCTTTTTGGTAAAGCACATCATTCTACTGTTTACTGAAAATGGAATGAGGCCTACAAAGAAAAGAACACAGTACCTACAGTCAAATATGGTGGAGGTTCAAAGATGTTTTGGGGTTGTTTTGCTGCCTCTGGCACTGGTTGCCTTGACTGTGTGCAAGGCATCATGAAATTTTTGGTCGTACTGAAGGGCCCAGTGTCAGAAAGCTGGGTTTGCATCCGAGATCTTGGGTCTTCTAGCAGGACAATGACCCCTGAAAAGCACCCAGAAATTGATGGTAACAAAGCGCTGGATTGTTGAAGTGGCCAACAATGAGTCCAGATTTAAATCCCATTGAACACCTGTGGAGAGATCTTAAAATTGCTGTTGGGAAAAGGCGCCCTTCCAATATGAGAGACCTGGAGCAGTTTGCAAAGGAAGAGTGGTCCAAAATTCCGGGCGAGAGGTCTCCTGTAAGAAGCTTATTGATGGTTATAGGAAGCGACTGATTTCAGTTATTTTTTCCAAAGGGTGTGTAACCAAATATTAAGGTATAGGTGCCAATAATTTTGTCTTTTTGTGAAACATTACACCTGGATATTATTTCTAACAGCACTTTTATAGCTGACCGCTTGGAGGTGGGTGTAGAGGTCAGTATAGAAGAAGTGCTTTTACAATCAACATTTACATTTATGACATTTGGCAGACGCCCTTATCCACAGCTACCTCATTACACATATGAGCAGTTCAGCAGGGTTAAGGGCCTTGCTCAAGGGCCCAACAGTGCTAGCTTGGTGCATTTAGTCACATGCATTTCATTTTTTCTTTCTCTAAGTGTACTAAGAGGAGTAAAGAAAGAAGAGATTAAGGGCACAGACTGGCAGTCTTGGTGATGTGATTTGCCGCTGCTCTAATACCTATTGTGGCTAAAAACAAAGCAACAGTTACTTTCACAACTATTCCTGCCCTGGCTAGGATAGAAAGCTTTTTGTTCTGGGAATTTGAATATTTAATGTATTGCATCACGCGAGAGACATTTCTTTCTATAAGCATAAGGTTTTAAAGATTGTCTTAAAGGGAAGGTATGGTGATACACTGCAGTGCTATTTTTGACAGAGAGATAATCTGCAAGCTAATTAACATAGAGTAGAGGAGCAATTAAGCTGTCCATGACAAACTTTACATCAGCTTTATTTAGTAACAACCAGGAAGTATCATGTCAGCTATAGTGTCTTCCCTCAACACTCAGCCCATTAGCTACTTTATGACCTTTTGCTTTCATTTTCTAATTTGAGATACTATACAAGCTGTTATCCAGTCATGTGATTAGAAGCTTCATGCAGAGTCAGTTTGTTCCTGTCATTTCCTTGGTCAGTAGCATGTGTGCTTTGGGAAATGTGCCATACAGTATATGGTGGATGGGCCTACAGTGTATTACCAGTGCTTTATAAGTGAGCAATGTGTTAAAAAATTTAAATAGAAATATATATCATATAAAATTTTAAATGTTGTGGACATTTTGAATGTGGACATTTCACATTTTGTTTTGTCAGTGTTATTTTATGTGTTATTATTTTTTACATGAATGATTGTACTTGCACATATTTTATCCTTATAAGTAATGCAAACATTAAATTTTTTTCACATTTGAATTTTCACATCACATCCTTTTTTAATAAACATATTAAAGCATGCAAACACACAATTACAAGATTCATGGAAGGCAGATTATAAATAAAGGGAAGGTTTTGTTTGTACATTGCTCTTGTTTGCTCTTTCAATGATATCTTTACAGTTCATACGTACATCGGAGGAAAACTGGCTGAACAGAATTCATTGGAACTTTGCCAGTCCTCCAGTATTTGCCTGAAGTTAAACCTGCATAACTTATAATCACATAAGAAATGCAATGCTTTTCCCATAAAGGCTATAATTTGTTTACAGTATTACTAATAGTGTCGCTATTTATTTCATGCAGGACACTCACATCATGTCTAACGCCAAGAAGTAAAAAACAGAAACATGGTCATTCTGCAGCAGGTAAGACTCTGTTCCAAAACACGCTATACAGGTGTACATTTCCCCAAGGTACTGATGCAAACTTTGTTTTAGTGGTATTAATTTGGTATTCATGACTTTTTCCTTTGATTATCATTTCAAATGCTTATAAGTATGAACAGTAGGAATGATGCAAAAATAAAATCACTAAGTCATGACCCCAGCTTATCATAGCATGATGGGCAAAAACATAAAATAAGTGTATTTTTAAAAATATTAGTGTATATGTTTTGTGGGTTGCGGGGGTATGAGGAGGTAGTTAGGATAGCATTCTTGTCTTATGGTACTGTTATAAAGTGTAAACTCGTCTTATGTTCGGCTCCTAATGAAAATAAACAAATGAATACATGAATAGATTTTTGTTTTTGTTAACCTACTAATAACAAATATGTTATATCTGTGCTTATTACTTATGTATTGTTACTTATTATATTTGTTTAGAAAGTTTGCTTATATTTTCAGGATTATTATTATTACTATATATGCCCGTGACTTTGTTCGCAGGGAATTTAATTGCACACTCATAAAAAATGTACAGCACCATTTGTTGAATTTTGAGATGAACTAATTATTTTTTCAGGATCTATTTTTTTTAAGGATGGAAGGGCGTTGTCCATTTAAATTTCTCAAAGTAGAATATTTTCTCTTCCCGTGGTGGGCTGATTGTAATGAAATAAAGCCTATATGTTACTTTAAGCTCAGTCATAAACCATCTCGATGTGTTCTATTACTCATCTTAAGCCCTCAAGATAATTTTTTTGCAAATATCAATGTGCAGACAAGCCAACTTTACAGTAGTATTAAATTGTCTGTATAAATTATTACTATTATTATTATTATTACTTCTACTGCTACTATCATTAATAATAATAATAATTATTATTAATAATAATAATACCAGAATAAAACAAAGGCTTCAAATATTTTAGAGTATATGGTCAGGACGTTACAGTATGTAGAGTTTGTTAATAATTAGAAATAAATAAATAAATATTGGCAGAATAATTTGCAGCTAACTTAGGTAAATATATTTTAATACATACCAGCACATTTAATACTATCTCAGGTTACATCATAATCACAATGTGTACTGTATCAAAATAATTGCATAATTGTGATTTTATTACATTTTTACAGTATATTATGTGTATGTTTGTTTGATTTAATATTATTTGTTATAAACTATAAAGTTATTGAACAAGAATTTAATCTAGTTTGCATAAACTAATGATCTCTTTCTCTCTCCCTTACATAGCCTGAATATGCATTATTTTTAATTAAGGATTGATTGTAACACCCGCAAATTGTTGCATTACTTTTGTGATTTATTACGTTTGTGGGCTGTTGGCAGGGCTCACAGATGGAACTTCTGTTGTGTTTTGTATAAAGGTCTTAATATACTTTTTATATATATATATATATATATTATTTATTTATTTTTATTTTTTTTTACTCCTAGGACATAACTGTGTTCTTAGGTGGAAATTGGCTAAATTTGTCTAGATAGTTTTAATTATCAGGTCATTGATTCAATGATTAATTTTCCGTCCCTACAGGGGGATTATGTCTGGTTGGATCTTAAGACAGGCAAGCCATTTGATGTTCCAGTTGGAGCTGTGGTCAAGCTCTGTGACTCAGGCTTGATTCAGGTCTTGGATGATGAAGGTCAGGTGAGTGTTTAAGTATGACAATGACAAACACCCGGCCAAGCGAGTGCCCTTATGTCTTGTCATTTGACCTTCAGTGTGAATGATGCTGCAATCTACAGTAAGTGTTTTTTTTTTTTACAGGAGCACTGGATCTCTCCTCAGAATGCCCCAAACATAAAGCCTATGCACCCCACTTCCATTCACGGTGTGGACGATATGATTAGCCTGGGAGACCTGAACGAAGCTGGTATTCTCCGAAACCTCCTCATTCGCTACAATGAAAGAGTGATATATGTGAGTGTACAAATACACAAGGCCTGCTTTTATTGAAAAATAATTAACAAAAGGATGGTGTTATGAATGGGCTTTAATGTTAACACCCACCATAAAGTCAAATACATTTTTTCCCTTGAGATATTTTCTTTTAGCATACTTTAAATCTCAATTCATATTACTACAAAGTTATACAAAGAAAAACAACCGCACTAACATTTACATTAATGACAATTGGAGGACACCCTTATAGAGAGGATATCCAATGTTTCAATAGTTATGTCTGGTGTTGCACCCGCAGGAACCAACTGTACTGTAATAATACTTGCAATTAATTTTACAGCAAAATTCTGGAAACTCAGCTGTATACTATGAAATTGATAAGCATAAACACACACAAGTTTGGACCTTCTAATCTAATGGTCTTTACAGAAGTATGAATATTAAAAGTCAACATCATAACATGTCTTTTTTTTCATCTTGGATCTTGTAATTTTTTTGATTCATTAATATATAACAATATTTTATATATAAACATTTTTTACAAATAAATAACTGAAAAGTGGGTGTGCGTAATTATTCAGCCCCCTTTGGTCTGAGTGCAGTCAGTTGCCCATAGACATTGCCTGATGAGTGCTAAT
>JAQQZT010000011.1:10754160-10767562 GCA_030068275.1 Clarias platycephalus | reverse complement strand
ATATGGGCCAACATTTCTAAAGAATGCTTTCAGCACCTTGTTGAATCAATGCCACGTAGAATTAAGGCAGTTCTGAAAGCCAAAGGGGGTCAAACACCGTATTAGTATGGTGTTCCTAATAATCCTTTAGGTGAGTGTAATATATATATAATTATTATTATTATTATTATTATTATTATTATTATTATTATTATTATTATATATATTTTTAAGCTGGATAGCAAAACATGTATACAAAAAAAGCAATTAGCGCTCTGAGCATTTGTTTAAAAAAATCTCTGAATTAATGGAGAGTGGATGATTGTGTAATTACTAATATAATTAATAATCAGGTGATTGTAAATATATTCCATGCAATGCTGGAACATGTAGTCCTTAGTGGCCATATTTGTATGCTGCAGCATGTGCTGGGACATGGAGACTAATTGATTGGGTGGGAGGCTGGAGCAGGTTGGATATTCGGGGCCTCTTTCTTCCTCTGGCTCAAGTGTTGCTAACAAAGACCGGTCATTCATTCTCTTGTTCCCTCTCTGTTATCATGTCACTATAAGGGATCAGCTGCCTCACTCCAGATGATACAACAGCTGATGCTGCTGTCAGTGTTCGGATGCCGTGCTTTTGCCGACAGTACAGTGGCTGATGGGCGGTCTAGTGGTGCTGCTCTCTGGTGCTGCCATGGCATTTATACTATGATGTATAAACCTAAAAACCTAAAGCTACCTCTGTTACATAATAGTGACCCTGATGACCTTTCCATGAATGTTCAATAAAGGTTTCTTCGAACTCTTGTTTTAAATCAATCTGATGTCAAATGAGAACATCTATTTGTTTCAGGTTTATATAATACACTATATGGACAAAAGTATTTGGCCAAACCTGCAAGTGACATTGTATCCAATGTCCACTTCAATATGGAGATAGTCCCCCTTTTTGAAGCTATAACAGCTTCCACTCTTCTTGGAAGGCTGTCCACAAGATTTTGGAGTGTTCCTGTGGAAATTCGTTGACATTCATTATGTAGAGCATTCATGAGGTCAGGAACTGATGTTGGATGAGAAGGCCTGGCATGCTGTTCCATTTCAGTTCCTCAGACAAATTAAACTTAAACTTAACTTAAAAAAACTTATCAAACCATGTGTTGCTTTGTGCACTGGGGCACAGTCATGTTGGAATAGAAAAGGGCCTTCCCTAAACTGTTGCCACGAAGTTGGAAGCATAACATTGTCCAAGGTGTGTTGGTATGCTGGAGTATTAGGATTGCTCTTCACTAAGGGACCTGATTGAAAAACCTGAATTGAATAATTAACAGGTTTGGCCAAATACTTTTTTTAAATATAGTGTATCATATAATAAAAATAAGGAGACAGTCCTTAAAAGTATGACTCCAGTTAATTATATATTTATTTTTAGACTGTATACAGTATACAGTACGAGATTGAGTGAGTAAATCTATGGTCACTTTACATCTAAGTTTAAAAAGGCTGTATTCTGTTGTGGTGTTTGAATATGTTTTTTTTTTGTTTTTTTTTACTGAAGGCAATGTATGTGTTCTTTGTTGATGTGTTGTTCTCCCAAGTGGTGAGTCCGGAGCAGGAAAAACAGAAAGCACCAAGTTGATCCTGCAGTTCCTGGCTGCTATCAGTGGACAGCACTCCTGGATTGAGCAGCAGGTTCTGGAAGCGAACCCCATCCTAGAAGGTCAGACGGAACACTATTATGCCTTTAATGGGAATACGGAGGACGAGACTAAATCAGTAGCAGTCAGCATGTCTATTTAATGCTCTGTAGACCCATGATGAAGAGTTATTCAGAGGTTTAAAGTGACATCAGCCTGCTGTTCAGACCTCCATGTGGGAGACGATTCTTATTGGAATTCATTCCACGCATTTTCTAACAATATGTCTGCCAAGTAATTTTCTCCTAATGACTGAGACAAAATGCTTCCAATTTATCTCAGCCAATTTTTCAAACTTAAAGACTTTAGACTTTAAGATAAGTGCCGCAGCAGTTCTCTACCATTGTATTTCTTTTTAAAAACATGACAAAATTTTCAATAAACTTCTTCCAGCATGAAAGAGGTATATTGTACTAGAACTTGATCAATCAGACGTCTTTTTGTTCTCGTTTACAGCGTTCGGCAATGCGAAGACCATACGCAATGACAACTCTAGCCGGTTCGGGAAGTACATTGATATTTACTTTAACAAGAGAGGAGCCATCGAAGGGGCAAAGGTAGAACAGTACCTGCTGGAGAAGTCAAGAGTGGTCAGACAGGTATGGCAAAGGGGTTTAAAAAAACACGTTTAAAATTGTTTTTCTTTGTTTTTAATTTCAATATTTATCACCCATTACTGAAAATTAGTTAGCACCTTCTGACTAGTCGGAATTGTGTATTTAGTATTCAACTGCTTCCTATTTGGTCATGGTTAAAATAGGCACCATTGCACTTATTCATAGAACAAGGTGCTTTCAATGCGCACAAAATGTTTAGAGCTAATGATGTTGCTAGGTTACTTAGGATATTTGGGTAAAAAACAATATGTTCTGGGATATTATAAGCTCAGAGAGTTTTCCATACAGGCTCCAGATGAGAGAAACTACCACATCTTCTACTGTATGCTGCAAGGTATGAATCAGGAGCAGAAGACTAAGCTGGGATTAGGTCAGGCTTCAGACTATACCTATCTGACCATGGTGAGAGACTGCTTTCTTATCTGACAAAACAACTATTTCCTGTTGGTAATTAAACCTGTCAAACATTATAAATAACAAAAACATGTTACTTGTCTCCTATGTGCCCTCCATTATGTCCTCCCATCTTTGGTTATCCTACAGGGCAACTGTACGGTGTGTGATGGCCGAGATGATGTGACTGTAAGTGATGTGTTGGATGAAAGCTGGTTATATCATCTTTCATCCACAGAGATGATGCATTGAATTAAAGTAAATTCTGGCAGCTCGTTTCTACTGATTGAATCACATGTACTCCATATTTTATGCATTTACTGGACATACTGTATGTACCGTATGTACTGTTTGTGTTCTGATTATCCAGTTAAATGAAGAAAACTAATACAATGAATTTTTAATAAAGGAGATCTTAGTCTAGATTATCGGCATGTTAATTTTGGTGTTTTCTTTTATTAATACATACATATTGACTAAAATGATTAAATATTGAATTTGCACTTGAATGCATTTTACATGAAGGAGTATTCCAACATCCAGTCAGCGATGAAGGTCCTAATGTTCACAGACACTGAGAACTGGGAGATCTTCAAACTGCTGGCTGCCATCCTGTACATGGGAAACCTGCGTTTCGAGGGTAGGCCATGGCTCATAAACAGGCTGTGATTAAATCACCGCGATGTGGAAAGCTGATCAATGTCTTAATCCTTTATTTACAGCTTTGATGTTAAAGAACCTGGACGCTTGCTTAATTGTGCGCTCTCCTGACCTGGCAAAAGCTGCAGCTCTTCTAGAGGTAAGGAGTGATTGAACAGCCATAACATTTAAACCCAGAATATTAATCCCGATATACGGCCCCTCAGTACATAACTCTAAAAGACATCTGAGGGTGTGCTGTTGTGTCTGGCACCGAGACATTAACAGCAGATCGTTTGGGTGGTCTGGATTGCAGGGTGGGGCCTCTGTGGATCAGACATTTTTGTCCGGTTTGTTCCATGCACGAGCCTGTGTAAGTTGTCATGGTAACATATTGGTACAAACACATTAATAATTTGCATTAATAAACTGTGATTTGATTTGCAGCAGGAACTAGTGTCAGGGTGCATATGGTATGTGTGTGTGATACCTGTGTGCAGTTACACTACACCTGTGAATTACTCAAACGAAGAACATCTCTAGTACATGACTGATTTTTTCCCCCACCTCTCCCTCTTACTGTCTTGCTCTGATTTCCCTCCCTGATTATCCTGGTGGGAGGGAGTCCTCAGTGCTGATAGAGGAAAGAAGCAGAGGGGAGTTGGAGATAAATGCAGTCATTAGCCAGACTCAGATGGTGTTATTAGAGCATGAGCACAGCGTGGGTAAAGCCTTCGCTCTGCCAGCCTGCAGCTCTTCATCTTCTTGCAGTCAGCCACCTTAAAGTCTTGAAAGTCTGAAACCAGAGATGAAACGGTAACAGAATTTAGTGGTGCATCTGCCCCCTGGTGGCAAAAGGCACAATTAAGAGTGATAATCATCACTGTGTATGAAAATTTGTGCGTGTTGAAAGCTTCCCATGAGCTAGAATACTTAAACAAGCAGGTTGGATCAGGATCAGGTGTGTGACAGGACCACCAACCAAACAAAGTGTGTAAATTGTCTCAAATACGAGGTGATGCGGTGGTGTAGTTCTTACTGCTAGGGCATCGATTCCTGCCCCGGGTCTGTATGTGTGTGTGGAGTTTTCATGTTCTCCCTTTGCTTGCTGGGTTTCCCTCTGGATACTCAGTTTTTTTCCTTCAGTCTAAAGACATGCAGGTTAGGCTAATTAGAAGTTTAATTAATTACTAGCTGGCTTCTTTGCCATTATTACAGTTGGTTAGATTTTATGAACTCTGCTTGAACTTCCTTTCTAAATGGACCACTTTTTTTTTTTTTTTTTTTCCAATAAAAGCCAAAACAAGAGCAAAATGTTCCTGGTGCCACTGAAAAACAGTTTTATGTTTTCATTTCCCCCATTTTCTTTTTTATTTGCTCTAGATTGATATATTTTATAAAGACATAATGAGACAATAAAATGACCAACCCCACGCCTTTTTTTTTTTTTTTTTTTTTTTAAGCACAAGCCACCCTCACTGACGACAGTCATAATTCAAGTCATATTAGGAGACGCCCAGGCACTTACATTGCTTATTAGATAAAGTAATCTCTGGACACAAGATTGCTTCTCTAAATGTGGGCTCTTAACAAGACTTTCTCAAGAATATAATATATATATATATATATGCATATATATATGCATATATATATAAAAAATAAAAAAAAACATAAAATATAACACCAAGACTAATTAGATTAAATAAACAGCTTGCTTTAAAAATTAGATTAGGAAAAAGAGTGCAACAAGTGTACAGACTGCTTTACCAAAGACCTGGTATGTGCCTTTTATTGCATTAATTTTTGTTTTTCTATATAGGTGGACCCACAGGATGTTATGACGTGTTTGACAACACGTACGCTCATCACTCGGGGAGAGAGTGTATCTACGCCACTCAGTGTGGACCAAGGGTTTGATGTACGCAATGCTTTCGTCAAGGTTAGGGACATTCATCCTGATACTGCTTTTCTTTAGCACAATCCGGACCTCATATTGAAATAGACACTTGGGGGTGACATATATATGACATGGTATATATATTTAAAATATAACAATATAAAATATTCTGGAATGTCTATGTAGCAAATTAGGTCCTGTTATCACTTATGCTACAGCAGCTATAACAGTACTTCTTAGCTTTGCATTTACATTAAATAAATCAACACCTTCTGATTAAAATCAAGTGTTCCTCAGATTTTATGCAATGATTTATAATCCACACTAACATTTAATATTTTTCTTCCCTTAGGGAATATATGGGAGGTTATTTGTGTGGATAGTGGACAAAATCAATGCTGCCACATACAGAGCCCCGCCCCCTAAGGACAAAGTCATCCACAGGTCCATCGGGCTGCTAGACATTTTCGGATTTGAGAATTTCACAGTCAACAGGTATGCATAGGTTTTTCCTACCCTGATGAATGGTTGAGCTTTTATTCCTCACTGTAATTCCTATGTTGCTGTGTTTTTCGGTCAGCTTTGAGCAGCTGTGCATCAACTTTGCCAACGAGAACCTACAGCAGTTCTTCGTGCGTCATGTTTTCAAGCTGGAGCAGGAGGAGTACAATTTGGAGCACATCAACTGGCTGCACATCGAGTTCACGGATAACCAGGATGCGCTGGATATGATCGCCAACAAACCTATGAACATCATCTCGCTCATTGATGAGGAGAGCAGGTTCCCCAAGGTAAGTATGAGACAGACACAGTGGGAGGCTGGGAGTTAAAAATAAATAAATAAATAAAACAGGAAATACTACATGAACACAGCTGCATAACTCCTTCATAAAAATTGTATACAAATATATACTTGTTTTTCATTTATTGTGTTTCTAAATGTGACATTGCTTATACCTATTATTTTAACTTCCATTAAAATAACATATACCAGTAAACTGACAGAATCATGGGCTCACCTACAGTATGCCTGTGGGCACCAAATTCAGTCCTTCTGGTCCGATTCCACACAAAGCCATTTTCAGCAAACTTAAGGTTGTTGAACTGGTGTCCAATTTCCCAGATCTCAAACCAATCGTGCTCTAGCACTCCACAAAACATGATGCTAGCCAATCATGGGTGTCTGTGAGGTCACACAAGCAGCAGGAGCAGACAGTGTTACACCCAACGTGTTACGCTGCTCTCTATGGCTATGGCCCTCTCCATGACTCTCTCTCTCTGTGAGTTACATATGTTGCTCCCAAGCTGCCAGTGATCCAGACCCCCTCTGCCTTCTGGACCTGTCTGACTCATCCTGGCATCCCACTTTTGTTTGAAGATCTCATTGCATGGATGCCCCGTGTTGTCTGCTTGGGATGCATGTATTGACTGGGGACCGGGTCCTGGCCTCGGCTGATGCTGACAGCTGTTCTCTGAGGACTTGTGACAGCAGTCGCTCAATAGTTCAGGACTGAAATTTCCTACAGTCTAACTGAGCGTCCAGTAATGAATTTATATAAGACTCTATATTAACTTAAAAACATCAACTGTTATACTGAACTTACAGTTGCCTAACACACAGTATACAATCCCTCCTATCCGTTGGGGAATGAGGATGAGTTCCCTGTTGAGTCTGGTTCCTCTTCCTATTGACGTTTTAGGGAGTTTTTCCTTGCCGCCGTCACCCTCGGCTTGCTCATCAGGGACTATCTGATCATTCTGATTCATACACATTCACATTTCCATAATTTTCTGTTGAAAAGCGCTATACAAATAAAAATTATATGGAATTGAATATTGTATATACACACAATCAGTTTAGCTTGGAATGTACAGTGATAGATAGATAGTGTACTTTATTAATCTCGCATTTTCGAGTACTTTATTAAAGGAATTTGTATCGTCATAGCAGCCAGTTAGCAAATTATACAACAAGTAAGCAACAAGCAATTGCAGTCAGGAAAAGTAAAAAAAAAAATGTTTTATGTAATTTAAAAAAATTAATTCACAATGTGATTTATTACTATTTATATTTATAATATTGTTTAATTAATTGATTGATTTAATTTAATTTTTAAAGGGAACAGATGCCACCATGCTGCACAAACTCAACTCGCAGCACAAACACAACACAAACTACATCCCTCCCAAGCACAGTCACGAGAGCCAGTTCGGCATTCAGCACTTCGCTGGCGTGGTCTTCTATGAAACCCAAGGTACCTCACAGGCTCATTAATCCTTCTGTTGAGTTCTAAATACAATTCTCTTTTAAATGTCTGCACTCATTTTTATCTGGTTATCCTCTCATGTAAATATTTAGCAACATTTTCCATTTTACCTTCTATGCCATCTACAGTATATATCTATAACTCTCACCACTGTAGCTAAATGAAGTTGTAGTTGTTGTGGTAAATTTGACCAGGTATGGGTTCTGTTAGATAAGAATATGGCAATGCAAATGGAACATCTAATGCTGAAACCCGACTCAAACTTGTAGGACTTTTATGTAATATTTTTTTCTAGACTATATCCTTCAGCCCAAAACTGACCCTTATGATCCTACAATGTTTTGGACTTGAATAAGTCAAAGATCTACACACAGTTGGTTGTATTGCTTTTCTGTAATAGTTAATAGACTGGCAGAACCAGGATAGTCAGGGGAACATGTGAGTTTTGCATTAATAATTTAATTATTCCGTTATTATTTTAAGCGGAATAAAACTGTTATAATAAACAATTACAGTTGCACATTTAAGTTGACAATATGGCAGCATGCAATTCACCAATCATTTTTAAGGCCATGTCTCTATTTAACTTTTTTTGTGGATCGTCCACAAAGCATTTTCCCTCAGGCCTTTTTTTTTTTTTGTGCTTTTTTTATTGTAGTAAATGAGAAGTAAAATACACACATGACTTGTTTTGTTGCTACAAAGCTGCAAAGCCCTCTGTCCAAATAACTTTATAGCAAAACTTCAAGTTGCCTCTGACTGTTGGAAAGCACTGGAGACCCCTTCTACAGTATAAATGTAAAATTTCCTTAAAGGTTATTTCAGCAAATCAACATTCATTTGTAAAATCGATTTATGAGAAGTATCCAAGGGCAAAACTTTGGGTACAGCACTGGGGACGAGCCTAATATTTTTTTGTGTGTGTGTGTGTTGGGGTGGTAGCCTGTTTCACATTATTTTTAAGAGCATGAGACACACCAAACAACCTGCTGTACATATCCCAAATAGTGCAATTAAATAGCATAAAATCACCCAGTGTATAAAAGCACGACATTTGCATTAATTCGTTGTTTCAATATCCAGGTAAAGAGCAACTTAAAATTATTGCTTACTTTATTCTTCTGATTTTCATTGTGCATGTGCTTGCTGTTGCTCTTGTCTGCAGTTAATGCTGCGTGGATAGGTTGGATATAACTAAGTCTTACACAGGCACAGGGAGGAATGTCACTCTTTGCTTGCCAAATACATTGAAACCCCCAAACCACATCCAGATTATGCCTATGCTCTTAGTTTCACTTAGCTGTGTTTTTTTTACTGTTGATTTTTTTCTACCATGCAGCTTCACCAATTTCTTCCACAAAGTTGAAGGGACAGTGCAATCCTTCCAGGTTTTGATAATGCGTTGAAGGGTTTTTAACCCAGTGTCAGTAATTTCAAATCTCCTTAGTTGTTTTCTTTACATGGTGCAAACAAATAATTTTAAAATTTTTAAATTGCAAAATTATTTTTTTTTTTTTTTTTTTTGGCCAGGCAGTGTACACATATCCTTTTTTTTTTTTTTTTTTAAACTATTTTATAGACTATCAGTCAACAACTTCTGCCCAATCAGATTTGCAGACTCACTGCAGTGTATGATATGACATATTCCTGGCCTACTTTCATGAAGGTTCAAAAGCATTTTTAACAGCCTAAATACTGTTTATTTAGGGTAAGTGTCTTATTGTGCTTTAATCACACACAGGTGCCTGTTTTACGTGAGTTTGTCCCTATCATAACAGGTTTTTTGGAGAAGAACAGAGACAGTCTCCACAGTGACATCATCCAGCTGGTGCACTCTTCCAAAAACAAGTTCATCAAACAGATCTTTCAGGCTGACGTCGCCATGGTGATGCCCTTTTCCAACACTAAAATCCCTATTCATCCTGCATTATTGTGCCTCCATTATATCCACTTATGAAACACATCACTCATTGCACAGTCAGGCCTGAGTTGATGTTAACAGGCTAGTGAAAGATTGAATATAACTGTTTTTTTGTGTACTTTTTTCCCCTCTAGTCTCATATGCTAACACTTCTTCAACACAGTGATGTCAGGCGTCTCTTGCTTGTCTGCTTAGTGCTTGTTTTTATGCGGTCTTAATCTTTCTTGGCATAGACTGTGCCTATTCTGACATTACTAGTCTTCTAACACCAATCAAATCTCTCTCCCTCCTTCTCTCTATCTCTGGGTGTCTCTCTATCAATCCATCACGCTCTATTTGTCTGTCCTCAGTTTCTCTGTGGCTATGTGCAGACCACCATATCACTTCAACAGGTAATCGGCGGTTGTGTGTGTCCCCGTACACTCCCCGTCCCCGCACCATTAATTTACAATACTCTCTCAGCGGTCTCCTTCCCTCAAAACCCATTCCTGTGGTTGATTTCTCCATGGAAAACAGCTCTGGCAGTCTAGCAGCATGATTTAATAAACGCAGTAGTGGCTTTCACTAGGGTGATGCATTCGGGGGAAATGTTAGTCATCGATTGGAAGTGAGAAAGGCGAAGAAGGTTCTGGTTCTAGTTCAAGTGCAATGTGGCTGGTTCCTTTCAAGATACTCTGCTAAGCAAAAGCTCGGCTTGCATTTGACTTTCCTGGAACTGAGTGAACAAGAGGAGGGGATAAAAACCTTTTTATATTGCTGTATCTGCCTATCCTGCATGTATTTCAGTATCCTAGCACAAAACACAGACAGGTAGAGACTCAATGAGTCTAATATCAGTAAAATATAGAAAGTTAAACATGAGAAGGGAAAAGCAAGAAAGATTGCTTTATATAAGACAAAGACGGAAGCTTTGGAGGACCAGAATGATTGAGGTACAGTAAATATCAACCCTGTAGATTTGTTCTATTTAGAACGTGTGCACATGCTGTATTTGTGTGTATGTGTTTGTGCATAATTGTGTATGTATTTGCAAAAACTTTTTTTCTCTCTTAAGGATTCCCAGCTTTTTCCAAAGTTTTATTCTGAGTGTGTGTGTGTGTGTGTGTGTATCTACTGTATGTTTCGACAGGGTATGGAGACTCGGAAGCGTTCGCCGACTCTGAGCAGTCAGTTTAAACGTTCCCTTGAGCTGCTCATGAGGACTCTGAGCACATGCCAGCCCTTCTTCGTGCGCTGCATTAAACCCAATGAACTCAAAACACCAATGGTGAGGCCAGTATTTTGTGTCATGTATAAAGGTTGGGTATTTAAGTTTGACAATTGTTGCTGACAAGCGAAGTTGAGTAAAAGTAAGCATCAGATTATGATCGTACAATATTAGTATATAAACAGTCTCACAAAGAAGAAATCTGTATTGGGATGGTAAAAAAGTGTCTGATTCCCTGCTTTTATAGTTTAAGCCATCCCTCTATCATGACTGATGTGTGCTAAGGAAAAAAGTGCTTTGGCTTCAGTGACTGTTAGCTCTGGGATATTCTTTTGTCCATTTTTGAAACATCAGTGTCACACAGTGTCAAAAAACATATCCTCCGTATCCTTTGAGATACTAAACAACTCCACATGGTTTGAGGTTTGTGTCAGTGCATACATGTTAGTTTTTTGTGTTTTTTGTTCCAGCAGTTCAAATAGAAGCAATCTTGTCAGGCTATGTTTGAAGTAAATCAGGCGATTATGGTAATATCCCTTCAACATCTGATGTTTTGTTTTTTTTCCATACAGATGTTTGATAGGGGATTGTGTGTGCGGCAACTGCGGTATTCCGGGATGATGGAGACCATCCGGATCCGCAGGGCCGGATATCCCATACGCTACACCTTCGCTGAATTTGTGGATCGTTACAGGGTCTTCATGCTGACGGTCAAACCAGACTGCTTACAGGTTGGTCAAGATGACAGCAAAGCACATACAGAGCATATAATGGACATAACTTCAAGTCACACTGGTCATTAATGATTTGTTGTATTATTCACTCAGTAGATGTTTGTTTGTTAGCTTTGTGGCTTTTCTATGGGATTGAACCAGACGGGCTTACTTTTAATCCCCTTGGGAATGGGTGAGCCTTGGGAGCCCAAGATCCTATCACCAGTTTACTCACACACTTACTCACTCATCATCTATACCGCGGGGGGGCCTGGAGTCCATCCCAGGAGACTCAAAGCACGAGGCGGGGTAACCCTGGACAGGGTCACAATCCATTGCAGGGCTAACACACATGCACACACTCACACACACCAATGGGAATGTCTTTGAATTGTCGGAGGAAACCGGAGTACCCGAAAGAAACCCACCAAGAACATGCAAACTCCATGCACACAGAAGCAGGAATCAAACCTAGCTGGGAATTTTACTTTTATAATAGATCACCCAATATTTCAGTCTTTAATCAAACAGTGATTAATTTATAGGAAAATCTGAGAGGAGCATGCCGAAGAATAGCCAGAGCGTACCTAGGACATAATGATGACTGGCAGATTGGAAAAACTAAGATATTTCTCAAGGTTTGGCTATTTCTTAAACTTCATTCATAATGGGGCTTTAGTGTCTGTAAAAAAAAAAAAAAAAACTGTAGTAGCATCAAATGTCTAGATGCATCTTGAAAAGCCTGACACTGATCAGAAACAATGAAGCTTGATTGTTTTGTTTACGTTGTAGGATCACCATGACATGCAGCTGGAGATTGAGAGGGACAAGGCCATCACAAACAAGGTCATTCTCCTTCAGAAATCAGTGCGTGGAAGGAAAGAGAGGTAAAGAAGAACAGGACTGTGGATGACTCATGTAGGAAACATGGAAAGATATATGTATGTGACCAGTGACTTTTGTTTTTCTTCTCCAGGACCAATTTCCTGAAGGTTAGGAAATCAGTGATACTGATCCAGAAGACGTGGAGAGGCTATATCTGTAGAAAGGAATATAAAGTGGTATGGATTTCTTTTTTTACTGAATATGAAGTGCTTTTGCTGTTTTCAAGTTCATCAGCACTAAATTGAAGCATAGTTTGGTGACCATGTGTACGAAACCCATAGCCAGGTTTTATCAGTTAAAAATTATAGCCAGAAAAGTGTCAATATATTTACAGTAAATCTGTGGCCCAGCAAGGAAACCTAAAACTGGAACAAATATGGATGTCACATGAAAACAGTAAATATAATGCAGAATATGACGCAGCAGCATTTTATATTAATTCTAATCATTTGCACCAGTTAGAAAGGTAGGTAGGTAGGTAGGTAGGTAGGTATGGTACTTCATTAATCCCAAAGGGAAATTGTATCGTCACAGCAGCCAGTTCATAGATTGTACAAGAAATAAGCAACAAGATCCATTTTCTGACATCCTTCTTTCCACTATCAACTCCAAGCACTCCATGGTATGCCCAATATTAAGCTAGCCTTAATATGATGAATGGGAGCTACAGTAACACTACAGCACTAGCATGGCGCCAAGCCAGTGAACTCAAAACTAGTTTCAATCCAGGAACTAAGAAAAATCAGCTTAAAATTCCTAAATCCAGTGTTTTAAAAATGCTATTAATCATTTAAATAATAGTAATAATAATAATCATCATCATCATCATCATCATTTTGAATCCTGTAAAACTGCTTTGCAACAATGTCCATTATTAAATCCACTATGCCAATTACATTAAATTGAACTGAATTTATTGAACAGACTTTTTAAAAGTTCAATAATTTGCTCACTTAAAACAAATACATACTGTGGACAAATGTGAGAGGAAACTCTGTAATTTCACTGACCTGGATTTGAAATATAAAAATGACAACAGAAAAAAAAAAAAAAAAACACAAGTGAAAAATGTCTTGGAAAAAACCTTGAAGTCTTTTTACATTACTCTACACTCAAGTTCAAGTTGGCTTTATTGTCACTTCAACCATATACAGTTAGTACACAGTGAAACGAAACAACGTTCCTCCA
>JAQQZT010000011.1:10741837-10754060 GCA_030068275.1 Clarias platycephalus | reverse complement strand
GTCTTCCTCGCCGCCACGTCGTTCTGCCTGTCGAACCGAGCGTAGAAGTTGTTCAGCGCATCTGGGAGGGAGCCGTCTCCGTCACAGGCAGGTGATGTCGTCCTGTAGTTAGTGATGGCTTGTAAGCCCTGCCACATGCGCCGTGTCGCCGCTGTCCTTGAAGTGATTGTGGATTCTCTGGGCGTGTGCGCGCTTCGCCTCTCTGATGGCCCGAGAAAGTTCGGCCCTAGCTCTTCTAAGCGCCACTTTATCTCCCACTTTGCAGGCAGAGTCTCGGGTCCTCAGAAGTGCACGCACTTCAATACACTCTATACATCAATAGATAGCAAACAAAACTGTTTACTCCAATAACACCAACAGCACCAATAATCTTTAACACTTATACTACCGCTCAAAAGTTTGGGATCACTTTATAATTCCATGGTTGTTCCTGTTTTTTTTTCCTACATTGTAAAGCAATGCTGAAGGCATTCAAAATATGCAGTAATCTCCTTTGAGCACTTAGTGTTGCGATGTACAGTACGTGCTACTCATGATCTGTAAAACATTCCTTATAAAAAATAAAAAATAAAACATGTATAGCAACCATTATACATACTGTACTGTAAATAGACATGGTGTCGTTTTTTGCATTTGGTTCACACACTACTGGTTATGATAAGTTAAAATGAACTTTTAACTGTCTAAAACTGTCTAAATGAACTGTCTGTTTAAATGTCTAAAACATCTTTCTGGTTTCCTGTTAGATGCGTGCAGGTTTCTTGCGGCTGCAGGCTCTCTGGAGGTCTCGGAAACATTATTTGATGTACCAAGAGGTCAGGAAACGCATCATTCTGTTCCAGGGACAATGTCGAGGCTTCCTGGTGAGACAAGCTTTCTGGAAACGCTTAAATGCCGTCTGTGTTATCCAGGCCTACGTCCGTGGCATGATCGCACGCAGAGTGTGCAGGAAACTAAGACAAGAGGTACAATATCGCTGCTGATCTTTGAAAGTGAACCGGAGAAGGATAATTCTTATAATCTATAACAACATATAATCTATAATAACATTTGTCTACATTTGTCTCTGGGTATTATGTATGTGAGCAGAGGGAGCACAGGCTGGAAGCCGAGAGGCAGCGTCTAGCTGATGAGGAACGGCTGAGGAAGCAGATGACAGCACGCAAGGCTCAAGCCGAGGCTGAGAGGAAGCATCAGGAGCGTCTGGCTGAGCTCCACCGCGAGCAGGAGCAGAGGAGACAGGCCGAGCGTGAGGAGGCTCGTCGTAAGAAGGAGCTGCTCGAGCAGATGGAGAGAGAAAAGCAGGAGCCAGTCAGCGATTCTGAAATGGTGGACAAAATGTTTGGCTTTTTGAGCAGCTCCAACTCACTCCTGAGCATGGACATTGAATCACCTGCAGGATTTGAGGTAGAGCACCGACGATCAATTATTAACCACCTGGATCTCTGGAGATTTTACAGCAATGTTCAACATTTTTATAAAACAGAAAACCCTTACTGGTTTGGTTTGTGATATTTCAGTGCCTTTATAGACTTACGAGGAGCGTTCAAGTCAAACTCGGACTTGGTAATGAAAGTTCTCATGAAAACTGGTTGACATTTACAAAGGACTTCAAGCACAATACAGTTATGAGACTTTTAACTGCAATAAAACATTTGCCCATGAACATTTGGCGAGTGGAACTCCAGATCCTTGAAAAACTATGGATGACTAGTGACCAACTTGCAAAAGAGACGCACCTGTCTGTGAAAACTGTACACACTTTCATTGACAAACACCACATTACAGGAACTTGGCTGGGAGTTATTCCCATATCCCTGGTACAGTCCTGACCTCGCTCCAAACCATTTCTTTTGTGCAATTAAAGGAGTTCCTCCAAGGCTAGAGTCTCAGACGTGAAGCAAGCAGTCCGATCATAGCTACAGTATATTGAGAATGCTTTCTATCTTGATGGTATCCAAGCACGAATGAAACACTGGGATAGATGCAATAGTATAGCAAGGGATTAAATATGCAAATAAAGGTTTTTACTCCCATCACTCTCATCAATGTTCTGTTATTGTGCACAAGCTAAAGAACTGGTTTGACTTGAAATACGCCTCGTATAAGTCCAATTTATATTGTTGATTTAACACTACAGCAAGGAATTTGGGCGGCATTGTGGTGTAGTGGTTAGCACTGTCCTCTCTGTTCGATTCCCGGCCAGGCTCGATTCCCGTTCTGTGTGCATGGAGTTTGCATGATCCCTCCCGTGGTTGGTGGGTTCCCTCTGGGTACTCCGGTTTCCTCCCACAGTCCAAAGACTTGAACATTAGGCTAATTGACGTTTCCAAATTGCCCGTAGTGTGTGTGTGTGTGCAGATAAGATAATAAGATAATATATTATGCAATATGTACGTATTTGGAAGATACCTCATTTGTAGTTAATCTAAATAGGAGTTATCACTTCTATGTTTGCTACTGTTTGAAAGGATCTGGAAAACGTCCACCAAGAGTCTGAAGAGGACAGCATCGAGACTCTTCCATGTCCTGATGAGGAACACGAGGACCTGTCAGAGTACAAGTTTGCAAAGTTTGCAGCTACCTATTTCCAGGGAAACACAACCCACACGTATGTGCGCCGGCCCCTGAAACAACCACTGCTGTACCACGCAGACGAAGGAGACCAGCTGGTGAGAAATTGTCATTTTATTTAATTGTCATTTTATTTAATTGTCTTTTCTTTCTGGAGTGAGGGATCAGCATACAAGAGAACACATTTTATGTGGGTTAGATTGATGACACCCTGCTGGGTTATGTGGAGAGCCCAATGTGCTGTCATGGTTGAAGAACCCTCAGGTTGATTTTTATTCTACCTGTGTTATTAAAAAAAAAAATCTGGGTTGTTTCAGTCTATTCATGATTATTATTCATGAATCTGAAAACAGTACAAGGAGACATTTTAATCACCTCTAGTCTGTACATCACAAAATTGTCTGGCTCCTGAAAACAGCTGAAAGAAATGAAAGCCTGGGTCCAGGAGTGCAGGTCAGCTGGCAGCATGTAACCCAAACAGAACATGGTGATGCAGCATGAAGCTTTGATGATGCTCAGAACTGGAATCCCAATCTATACTACAGACGTATTTATTTTACATTCTCTTGATCCCACACATAAGCTGTTAGGACTGGCACTTTGTCCATTGCACTGTATACATGGCACTATACATGGCACTATACTATACATTTATTGTAAACTTTTCTTTTCTTTAGTAACCATTAATTACTAAATATAAATCAATTTTATTGCCTCCGAGTACTTTAAATGTCCTTGTGTATGAAAAATTCTCCTTGCCTTGCCATTACTTTTGTTCAATTTATGTATACATATACGCAAAAAAAACAAAAAAAAAAAAAACGCATTCTGACCTTGTGTAGCTTTTACGTATGTCCTTGATTTTAAACATAAATTAATATCTACTTTGCTAAAATACATTGTAGTAACAATATATATATATATTTTCTTTCTTTTTCTCCTTTTTTTTGTAGTGGTGAAACTGCTAAGATTTTATGGAACATGCTGCTTGTGCCTAATCATTGTAGGATGTTTCTACCTGTGCAGGCTGCTCTGGCTGTATGGGTCACTATACTGCGGTTTATGGGAGATATGCCTGAGCCCAAATATCAAATCAGCCTCAGTGACGGCAGTGAGAAGATCCCAGTTATGACCAAGATTTATGAGACTCTGGGCAAGAGGACCTACAAGAGGGCCAATGAGGTAATCACATAAGCAGTAGTAGTAGTAATAATAATAATAATCATCATCATCATCATCATCATCATTAGGGCTTTTTTTTCTTTTGTTTTGCTTAAAAGTTTCAGCTAAGAGGTATTTTAGTTCATTCTGGTTGAGAAATTTGCGGATACAATGTATTTATATCACATGGATGTTGTATTCTCTTTAATAGTTAGAATCTAAAATGCTCAGCTCTTTGTAACAGTTAGAAGTAAAGCTGTAAACAGGGAAAATACTTCAGAATAGAGGATTAGCCCTATAACTTGATTTTTAAAAATGTATTTGTTTGTTTGTTAGAAACAAGATGGCCAGTGAGGGATCAACTATTTCCAGCTTATATTATGTAAATTAAGAAGAAGAACCGGTTTCATAAATGTTCTGTAATATTAAATCCAACAATAAATTGATTACATTTACTTTCCAAATCCTAGAAAATTGCAGCAGTAGAAAACATCTTTAAAAGAATTCAATTAAATTCAAATTACTGAGAATACTTTCTATCTTGATGGTATCCAAGCACTAATGAAACACTAGGATAGGTGTAGTAAGGAATTATATACTGTAGGGGTATATAGGGATATATATTTCTATCAATAACTCCTCTTCATGTTGGGCCAAAACACATCCTCCCACTTTAATATTATTTTCCTATAAATGCCCATTCCCATGTGTTTTTTTTTACGCTTTATACTGTATAACACCTAATATAAAGAACTCCCAAAAAGTTATAACAAATTGTCCATAATCTGACAATATGTGCCCATATGTGCTTGTTGAAAATCCTGTTCCAAAGTTATTGCCCCTTTGATAATATCAGAATTAGTTTCAGAAGCACTTTATTGCCTTTGAGTTGTGCTCAAAGGAATTGCTTTGGGTTTAATTAATCAGTACATTAAAACATACAGTGCAACAACAAAAACAACAGATTTTGATTCTAGAGCAACTAAATACATTCTATACAACTGTGTGCTTTCAACTGTTGAGAAAATCAACATATGGGTCAGGTACTGAAATACATTTGGCCATATAGTGTATGTTTGTGTTACATCCTAATAACTAGACATATTGTCTCGAATGATTATGTCATGCACTAAATGTACACTACGTGCTGTTTCTCTTTCAGACTTCTGTTATTGACGGTCAGAAAAAGAACAGCATCAGACATAAGTTAGTTTCTCTCACACTGAGGAAGAAATCAAAACTCACAGAAGAGGTGAGAACACTGTCCTATTAATAACACAATGTCAGTGCGCTTTTTCAGGTTGACATTATATTGGGAAGAAGTGATTCAGCCAAAGGTTCAGATAAAATTATCTGTACACAATGTTCCTTCTCACTCTGAATATAGTTAGTCAGCCAAGACAGGTTAGAGGTCTAAAGTTCTTTACTTGTGCCCTGGAGCTACAAGAGGCGTAAAATAACAGAAGCTTATAACCACAGATATAGCATTGTGTCATAAAAGAGGAATAATTTGATTGATGAAAAAATAAAGGCACATACAACTGGAGATACTATACCAAATACTATACCAATATCATCCAAATTTACCAAACAATTTAGGTTTACACATATGTTCAAATGAAAATGTCAGAACACAGTGACTGGGCGATTAGTTCAAACTGACTGAGACTAATGATTTTGCTAGCTAATGTAACCATTAAGTCTTTCATAATAATGGTAATGTAAAGGTCAAGAAACAATAAAAATAAAAGAAGTTTGTCAGGAATATGAGCATTTTCCACAGATGTGTTGGTAAACTAAAAAAACTACGGTGCATTCCAAATGTCATGTCATGAGGACTCGACTTCAGAATCTGTGATAAAAGAACATTTGAAAATGATGACCTTGGTGCTGAGAAAGAATAAGAATATATATATATTTGATTAATTAAGTTTGTTTTTAATACAGTAGTTACTGTACTTGACACTGTACACAGTACACAGACTAATCTCAAAGTGCTTTAAAATAAAAAGATATCTAAATACCTGTAAGAGCCATATTTCAGTTATGATTCTTTTGTTGTGTTTATTTAAAGTTCGTTAGTTAATCTTTGAGTTATGATAATCGTAAGTTGTTCTGTGACGTCATTCCCTAATTGCGTAGTTGCATGATTGTTGCGCACGGTAGAAGTCAGTTAAGACACGGAAGTTGTGGAGAACACAAGCTTTTGACCGTAGTCTAAAGCCGTAATCTAACATAGCAAATAAGTTGCAATTAAGATACAGCAAACAAGTTGTTGTAACCATAGTGGATATACGCAAGAAAACTGTACGAAGTGTTGAACCTTTAATGCTGAAAATAAAACAAGAGACAAAGAATTCATGGACGTCCGAGTCGTGAGTAAACGAGTGCAACAAGAAAGATACGCGTCAGAACTTGTGGAATAATATGCCCGTACAATACCTCTAATGCTAAGGCTAATTATTTGGTAGGGATAAAAAAGTTTAATTGGAAGTATTCAAGCCCCAGCACTGGCAAGTTGCCACTGTTGAGTCCTTGAGCACGGCCCTTAACCCTATCTGCTCCAGGGGTGCTGTATTCTCTCTGATCCCAACTCTCTAATAATTTCACTGTGCTTTAGCTGCTGCTTGATTTTGATATAAGAGGGAGTGCTGATGTGCTGAATATCAGGCCTGCTGTGATGTGGTCATAGGCATTTGCTTTTACACAACAGTTTCATAAGACTTTTATAATCAACAGATAATAACCAATGAGCAATGATTTGTTAACAATGAATAATGATAAATAATAAACAATGACTTGTTTCTTTATTTATCCCATTACTTTGCTCTGGGAACACATATCTTTCCCTGATTGGTGGAACTACAGTAGGAACAAATACTAAGGACACAAAGTGTTGTTTAAGATGACGTAACAAAACATAAACATCAGATGTGTTTTCTTTCGGAAAGTTCTTCCATGACTGGTTTCGAATGTGTGCTACAGTATATCAGCACTTGCGAATGCTTCTCATTCAATCAGATTACTCGGTCATAACGTAACTATAACCTTCCGTTAATTGTTAGCTACTTTATTCTTGTAACTCTAATACAAAACTGAAGAAATTTCAGACAGGTCTTGGCTGATCATCTGTTAGTTATTAATTGTTGTTAGCTGTACTGTCTCTGTGATATTTCATAGAGAGGTAACTAGTTAATAATCTAAGTGTTTTGGTTAGATGAACAAACACCTGGCTGACAGCACATGCTGTGTACAGTGGATGCTGGAGGATCGACCCACCTCCAACCTGGAGAAACTGCACTTCATCATCGGAAATGGGATTTTACGCCCTGCCCTGAGGTTAGTTATGGCAGGTTAATCCCCCTGGCTGAATATTCATTCCCCAAAAACTTATATCTTATTGGGCTTTTTAATATTTTTTTTGCTATAATGTCAGTTGTATCTTATTAGCTACTTGAGACCTCTAACTTACCAATATGATCAATTCGATCGATTGCATACAACAGTGCGTTCTGCCCTCTTGTGGATCATCAATGCATTGCAATCATGGGGTAGCTTTTAACAGCTACTGTATATCCAAAATGACTGCTTTCTTGTAGTCACTCGCAACTTGCTGTTGCTATCATCATCAAGATTGTACTCATTCTAGAACTCACACTCATATCATCACATTGAACACTCTTTCACAAGTTTTATTTAGTTTGCTGTTTCCCATGGGCAGTGGTGCCTCAGTGGTAGGTTTCTTTCCTGCAGAAAGCCCAGGTTTGATTCCCATCCAGTGGATGCAGTGCTCATCCCAAGCCCGGATAAAATGGGTGCAACAACAGTCTTTTCCCCTGTTTGCCTTTCACCCATAAGAGGATGAGTTTCCTTTAAAATTAGCTTTTTCTGACAGTTGCTTTCTTTAATCATTAAAGGTTCTGGTTCTGGTTGCTCAATAAGAGCGGTATTTACATCTGAATATCTGAGAACTTGATTTAAAACTCCCATTTAAATAAATACACTCCCATGAGCAATTATTTCATTGTTTATATTTGATAGAGATGAGATCTACTGTCAGATCTGTAAGCAGCTGACCCAAAATCCATCCAAAAACAGCCATGCTCGTGGCTGGATCCTGCTCTCTCTGTGCGTGGGCTGCTTCGCACCGTCTGACAAATTTGTCAAAGTAAATATTTATGCTTTCACTTTCATATAAATTTATCTTCAAAAGAAATGAAATGGAAACTTTTTTGAGCCACAAATGTAATATTGTTCTTCCCTCCTGTTTCTTATCGCAGTATCTGCGGACATTCATTATCTCTGGACCTCCTGGGTACGCCCCGTACTGCGAAGAAAGACTAAAGCGCACTTCTGTGAACAAGACACGGACCCAGCCTCCCTCGTGGCTCGAGCTGCAGGTGCTGTCACTGTTTTCCCCTGCAGCCATTATGCTCACTCATTTTTCTTCATTTGGCAAACACTGTCAGGGCAAAATTCAATCCAGACATCTAGCTATGCAGGTGATGGTTAAGAGTCTTGCTCAAAGGTGCAATGGTGCCTCTCTCTCTCTTTCTCTCTCTCTCTCTTGGTCATCAGATTTGAACAATAACCATAATTATATCTACTGAGCTAACACTAATGTTACCTAAGAACATTGGGTTTAGGATTTGATTGGATCTTTTTTTTCCTCCTTCTTTAGGCCACTAAATCGAAAAAGCCCATCTTGCTGCCAGTGACCTTCATGGACGGCACCACTAAGACCCTGCTAACAGACTCAGCCACTACTTCTGCAGAGTTCTGTAATGCTCTAGCAGATAAGATCGGCCTGCAGGACTGTTTCGGGTTCTCTCTGTACATCGCTCTATTCGATAAGGCATGTATTTCACAGCTTCTAGGTATAATGTAATACAATAATAACAGCACTAATACATGTACAATTGTATTGTTACTTTCTATATAGAACCTGATGCAACAAATTACAATGATTTCGTTCATAACATGGATATCATGTATAGTAGAGATTTAAGCTGTTAACAGAATAAAATAAAATAAAATATACAGACATTGTAGAGACAAAGTATATAGATAGTGCTACAGAGAATTTAAATACTGCAAAGACTTTAAACATTAACGAGACTTATTAATATTTTTATGAGTTAAACTACATTCAAAGGACTTAATACTTAAAACTTAGATATTTCAGAGACTTAAATGCAAATTCACTTTGTAGTCATTTTAGACATTCAGATGGGTCTACAGTGTGCATGTACAAACAAACAACAACAACAACAAAATGTTCACACATGGCCAAGGCTTAAACAAGCCAATGTGATTTTTTCAATTAGATCTCTGTGAAACAGCGAGAGGTTGAGGTATAAAAAATTGCATTAATCTGAGGGATATTTCATCAGGGACATTAACAGTCACACAATGGGGGACCCATGGAATCTTTGTTGACTTGTTAAGGAAACAGTACAATATGGAACATTCAAAGTCTTATAGAAGACCGCGGAGACCTGAAAGCTTCAGATACTACAAAGTCTTAAAATACTACATTATTACTAAATATGTTAAGTCAATCAATTACAAGTAATCTGTCTAGATTAATAGCTGGTGCATTGTCTGTACTTTTTCACCTTTGCGCAAAAAATGATAAGACCCATGCATTAATATAAAAAGGGTTCTCTTTTTGCTATACTGACAAAAAAAAAATCTATGACTTATTGCATACATCAGTCAAAGTTTTCCATTGTTTCGCCTACAGTTTGTGTGCTATTTTTTCAGGTGTCATCTCTTGGCAGTGGGAAAGACCATGTGATGGATGCAGTGTCGCAGTGTGAGCAGTATGCCAAAGAGCAAGGGGCTCAGGAACGCAATGCCCCCTGGAGGCTATTCTTCAGGAAAGAGATCTTCACGCCTTGGCACAACCCTGTTGAGGACACTGTGGCCACGAACCTTATCTACCAGCAGATCATCCGTGGAGTCAAGTTTGGGGAGTACCGCTGTGAAAGGGTGAGAGCTGTATTTGGAGTGTCTTACAGCAGAGTAAACATTGTAACTTTTTTATATACTGTACATCTATTTGTTTTTCGTGATAATAGGAGGAGGACTTGGCTGAGCTGGCATCTCAGCAGTATTATATAGACTATGGGGCAGAGATTCTTCAGGAACGTTTGTTGAAACTCATCACCTCGTACATCCCAGAGCGAGAGATCAGCGCTTCCAGAACTGTGGACAAGTGGGCCCAGGTTATAATGTCAGCGCACAAAAAGGTAAGCACTTATCAGTTGATGTTATTGACAAAACAATAACTTGTTACTGAGGTTAAAAAAAACAAAAAAACTGCCAGTTTTATGGCTGGGCAAAATCAAATATTTGCTAATAAAGATGGGACAAATTGCTGAGGGTGTGAGATGCAAATAGAACAATGTATACTACTAATTACCTACTGCTGACTTCTGCTTATTTTTGGCCAAAAATAAAGCAACAATTAAGTATAATCATTAGCTCTGTTTTCAACTAGGGATTATTGCAGCAACCTCACATTACCAAGGTGCATTATACAGTGCCGGCATCACAGGTGGCAATCAGACATACAGGCCCAACTAAATGGGTGACTTTCCTACATTGTTGGACCACAAACCTTTCAACCACCTTTAAATCTTGAAAATTACATTGTAATGGTTGGCTCAATGTAATTTTTCATCAGTTGAGACAAATTACGCCAGAGTTTTATTTCTTAAAACTTCTTTTTTTGTGTAGATATATGAAATGTAATTAGTATGGTAATGGAATTTAATGAAATTCCAAGGAAACCACTTTCCATTTTTGAAGTTCATTACCTATTCATTATTTTGGATGGAATTGCAGTGAGACGTGATTATGTTAATAAAAGGAAATTAAACTTCACAAGCACTCATGTTCTTTAAGATGTGATTTGCACTTTCTATTCCTTTACACTGTAAGTACTGTGCGTAAGTAGCCTAAGTACTGCTCATTGACGGGAATTTTTTTTTTAGAAATAGTTAAAGGTTGAAGGTAAGGTTAAAGGAAAAAATAAGCTGATCAGCTTTAATGTAATCAGTGACATTATTATTTCAAGTTGAAGCCCACGTACATGGGCTTCAAAGTTATATTTCTTTCATTGTCAGTCAAATATCAAAAATCACTTTATTTTAGTGCTGTTATTTCAGCAGTGAAAATATGAACTAACCCCAGTAAAAAATTCAGTTTAGCTTTTCCAATTAATGTCTATTGTTGCAGATGTTTGTTTACATCAAGCAAGTAGCTTATTAGTAACTTATTATTAGATGGATTATGAAATCCAGCACATAACTGTTTATAACATCGCTTTTACTCACCATTTTGATTTCACTTATGTCGCGGGTTAAACTTCAGGCAGAGATCTAAGTACTGCATTCAATTCTGTTCAGCTGGTCGATTTAAGACCCACAGTTTGACGCATGCGGAGAACGCTGACAAAAACTTGTGGTTCATAATCTGGCACAAAACTGCGTATAATGTCCCTTCTACTCAAAATTTTGGTTTCATTTCATTTTCTTTTGGGTCCTCCAATGTATGAAACGTAAAGATATCATTGACAGAGCAAGTTCAGACAAAACTTTTCTTTTATTTATATAGATATTCAATAAAACAGTTTTCACTGTACCAGACGTAGGTGGACATTTTGCAAATTTTATGGAGATTAGTAGATCTATACATTTTATGGATAATTGTATAAGTAAATATAATTATATTTAATGGTTAAAAATAAAGAATTACTTGAAGTAGTTTCAGTTGAATAGTGTGTACAGTATTTCTGTGTTCTCTGAGACATTGGTGCCAATATGTCTGTTCTGCTGGCCACTGTCATTAACATTTGGCCATGAGTCATTTTCTAATTTATGTGTGCGCCAAAGGGGTGTATTCTCATTATCATCTGCTCCTTCTCTCTGTACCTGGTGTTATAGGCTGTGATCAGACATTAGACTGAATAAAATGATTCAGCCTTTTTGGGGCCTCAGGCACACAAGGTAGAACAAAGTCTTTGTTCTTTATTGCAGCTATGAGGTTGCAGGATGCTGCAAATCACATTTATTAGACATCTAAATGTAAAGTACTACTTCTAAAATGACAAAACATTTGTTTTATAATTAGGTTTGTCTCACAAGTCCTTTTGCTAACAGACAGTATTATGGTACAGACAAATATAATAATATATCAGTCGTGTCAAGCTAAGTTATTAGATACTGTAGTACCCGCAGTGGCCTGTACTGTAAGTGCAAATTAAAATATCCAACAGCAAATCAGAAAACACCAACGACCCAACAGTAACACCAAAACATCAGAACACATTTGGGAACATATCAACATTATGAAAATCAAAGAGCAAGGACTCACAATCTATGACATTCACGAGAAATAAGAATTGGGCATTTGTGTGTGTGTGTGTGTGTGTGTGTGTGTGTGTGTGTGTGTGTGTGTGTGTGTGTGTGTGTGTGTGTGT
>JAQQZT010000011.1:10722924-10740158 GCA_030068275.1 Clarias platycephalus | reverse complement strand
ACATTCAACACACTCAACATTTCACTCTCCCATGAAAGCTTAAGATTGAGCTCAGACGTGCATTACATTAATGATCACTTCCTTTATAGACAATAGGTGCCTGTCCCCTGAGGTTTAAGAGGATTTTTGAGGAACTAAACAAAGGAATCAGAACTTTAGTGCACGGGTTGATGTATAGTCCATATAATGTTGGTCCTTATAGAATTGTTTTGTTATATGAATGACATTAACACTTTAAATTGACTCTATGGGGCAGCACAGCAGAAAAATGATGAACCCTGAAGATAGAACTACGTCTGCGGTCCAGAAATTAAATTAGTTTTGGTTCTTCTGGTGAAATTGCCGCAAACCCATTGTTCACACTAGCAAGCAATTCTTAATCAAAATCTTTTCATTATTTATTTCATTATTTTCTTTTCATTTATAGTCATGGGCAAAAGATAGTACCCCCCCAATTTTTCATTATGTGTTTCTGTGTAAAAACATAATTAAAATGTATCTGTTTGTAGCAGGTTTTATTATTAGGCAAATACAACCTCAGACAAACAACAAATAATTTTTCACTGTGCCATTATTTAACAAAAATTAAGCCAAAAAGTAAAAAAAAAAAAAAAAACATGTGCGCAATACTAAGTATTTCCATGATTCAATTGCTTGTAAATCTAACTTTAGCAGCAATAACTTAAAATAATTGTTATGTTGTGACTGAGAGCACGTGGTATTAGGGCGCTGGGTGGTTGTACACAGAAACGTTGTGCAAAGCATCAGAGGAAAGGCTGTGTTTGAGCTGAGGGAATGCGCTTGGTGCAAACGTTTCAGGAAAGTTTTCCCGTTCGGAGATGACGTGGGTTTATTAATGACCCTAAATAAACACAAATGCAAACACAAATTCAGATTCTCAAGCAGGACTAATCCTTATCTTTTCTTTTCTCTTTTTCTTTTTCTCTTTTTCTTTTCAGTTTTCTTTTCTCTTTTTCTTCTCTTTTCTTTTTCAGTTTTCTTTTCTCTTTTTCAGTTATCTTTTTTCTTTTTCTTTTCAGGTTTCTTTTTTCAGTTTTCTTTTCTATTTTTCTTTTGCAATTTTCTTTTTCTTTTTCAGTTTTCTCTTTTTAAATTTTTCTTTTTCTGTTTTCTTTTCTCTTTTTCTTTTTCAGTTTTCTTTTTTACTTTTCTTTTTCAGTTTTCTTTTCTCTTTTTAAATTTTTCTTTTCTCTTTTTCTTTTTCCTTATACTGGAGCAACACTCCACAACCTGGTGCTTCCTAAATGTCCGCACGTCTATTGCTTTGTCTTAAGGGCTTATATAGACATGCGTCCAGGTGTCATGCATTGTTCTTAATTGCCATTTTGGGAGCATTGCTGTGGCTTTGCCTGTCACAAAACCAGCGACGTTACAGTATTTGTTTCCTGTATGACTTTATCATTTTTCATTATAACATTGCTCCAGTTCATTGAGATTGTATGACCCAATTACGACCTTGCTTTAGCTGCTTTAGGTGTTTCTGATGAAATGCTGTTTGGTTTAACCCAAATGTGGTGCTGGGCATTAAGGCCAAACAACTCTACTTTGGTCTCATCTTTACATACAGTAGAATGTTCTTCCAGTGGTCTTGTACATGAAACCTCAGTCCTGTTTCCGTGTTCTTTTTAGACAGAAAATGCTTTCTCCTGGCACCATTCCAAACAAACCATACTTGTTCAGTCTTCTTCTGAATGTGCTGTCATGGACTTTAACATTTAACACGCTTAGTGAAGTCTGAAGGCTTTTTGTATTTCTCTGAGCATTGCATGAGATCCTAGGGATGATTGTGCTGGGATGTCTCCTAGGATGCAAAATGGTAACTGTCTTGAATGCTTTTCGCTTGAATTGAATAAAGTTTCTTACTGTGAATGTTGAACTCCAAATTGTTTGGAAATGGTTTCTATCCCTTTCTCGATTGATGAAGAAAGCTTCTCTAAGACCATTGCTTATGTCTATATGTCCTGTTGGCATTGTGTTAACACACACCTGGATGCTCCAGACCAAAAAACTGCTAAAACTTATGCTTTTCTAGAGGTCTGCACACCTTCTGATGAGCAATTTAACAAGGGCAGATGATTTATAGCACCTGGTTGCAACTTATTCTCTAAAATGTGAAGTGGAGGCAGAATGGGGGTACTTAGATTTCCCACATTTTTAAAAAAAATTTTTGCTTCATAAATAATGGCATGGTGAAAAAAGTTACACGTTGTTATTTATCTGAGGTTGTATTTGCCTAATACTAAGACCCGCTACAAACTTTTACATATGACTGTGGGTGCATCTGTGAAAAGAAGTAGTTTCAATTTCAATCAGCTGTTAGACAAATTAAGAGTGCAAGAGTGTGACAGTATGACAACTGCCATTTGAATCAAGATTCCCTAAATTCCCAATTTGAATATAACATATAAAATGTCTTTGGACCGATCCTATGACAGATGTAGTTACTGGTTGCCACAGAACAATGGAGATATTAAGAGGAAAAATTAAGGTTTTAAGGAAGTAGCAGAGATGGTTGGTGCATCTGACTATATACAGTATAACTACAAGCGGCATTCAAGTCAAACCAGGACTCGTAATGAAATTTCACATCAATGAAGGCTTAACTGTGAATGATAATCCTGGCCCATGTGGCTTGGAGCCCACTACAGTCGTTCTTGCGAACGTTCAAGAAGTGGAATCCCTGATCCTTGAAAATCAATGGATAACATGCGGAAGAGACCCATCTGTCTGCGGAAACTGCACACACAATCAATCATTCACAAACACCACTTGCACATTACAGGAACTCAGCTGGGAATTATTGCCACGTTCCCCATACAGTCCTGACCTCCCTCCAAGCCATTACCACCTGCTTGGGCCATAAAAGGATTTCCTGGAAGGCGAGCGTTTTAGACCTGAACAGGCAGTCTGAACATGGCTCCAACACACCAAGAAAACTTTCTACCTGTATGGTATCCAAGCACTGATGAAAATCTGGGTTGTGTTTATATAGAGAACTCTCATGACTGTGTTCTGTTATTCTTCATCAAAAGTCCTGGTTTGACCTGAACACCCCTTATAATATGGACCACTTGGTTTGCTTATCTTCTAATTCTATTGATTTCTTCTTTGCTCCCCTTACAGAGGAGGAAAGCTCCAGGGTCAGAGTTTCACCCTGGCAACCATTAAAGGAGATGAATACACCTTCACCTCCAACAATGCTCAGGACATTTGTGACCTGGTTAATACCTTTTTAGACGGGCTGAGAAAAAGATCAAAGTTTGCAGTGGCTCTTGCGGATAGCTATAACCATGGTAATCCATGTGCAACACATCACAGAGAAGAAAAGTATACATTTTTGATTGATCCATGACTCTTGGTGGTATGTTGCTTTTTTGTAGATAGGCATGACTCGTCGTTTCTGACATTCTCAAAAGGAGATCTTATCCTGCTGGATGAGCACACAGGAGAGGACCTATTGACCTGGGGCTGGGCCCACGGAGTCAATGATAGGACTAAGAAGAGAGGAGACTTCCATGCAGACCGAGTTTATGTGCTTCCCTCCCTTACCAGACCACAATATGATATTGTGGCAAGTCTGCTTTTCTTTCAGCTAATAATTACATTACATGATACATGATCGTCCCTGGACATACATTTGGTGCATGTTGTAATGAATTAATTTGGAATTAAGATTTAGCTTCATGGTTGCTTTTTTCCATGTGGTTTTTAACGTATATTTTTCTTAAGAAGAAGGGGTGCCCAAACTTCCACTTTATATAACGTTTTTATAGTCTTTTATTTTTTAAACTTGTACTGTATACATTGAAAGGACCAGTGTCCACCACCTCACAGTTTTAAGGTCCCTGATTCTTCAACCCCTTATTATATTGTCTAAGTTTAAAGAGTCCTTGTTGTATCCATGTGGGTTTCCTGTGTGGGTTCTCTGATTGGTGGATTAACAAGTCTAGTTATGATTAAGTGTATTAATATACTGAATATTTGTGTGGTACCTGCAATGGCTGGTGTCATGTCTAGGTACAGGCTCTGAATTACTTTTCATTTCAGACATTGGTTAGCATGTCTCAAGAGCAATGTAACGACTCGATTAGTCTATCACAGCTGAGTCTTTTGGATGGCGAAGAAAAAGTGAAGCCCTACACGTTGGAGGAGTTTTCCTACGATCATTTCAGGTACATTAATACTCCCTCATTTTTTTTCTTCTATAATCACTTTTCTTTAGATAATACTTACTTTTAAAATTATACCATCTCATTTCCTCACTCTCATTCGTAAGAAAATATTTCAGTTTAAGTTTTGTGTTATGATGTTTTCTGGTATCTGGCAGACCTCCTCCTAAGAGCACTCTAAGCCGTGTGATTACAAAAGGCAGGTTGAAGGATAAGCTGTGGTGCTGGACGCGAGAACCTCTTAAACAACCTTTGCTGAAGAAGGTCCTTAACCACGAGGAGCTCTCACAGGATGCTTGCCTGGCCTTCATTGATATCCTTCACACACCCAGCACTATGGCATTTGTTATTTACAGTACATTACTTGCATTACAGTACTTCAGTGCTGCATATATACTTACTGTTGATCTGTTATTGATCCTTGACTTCTTTGATCTACCTATTATGAAATATATGGGTGACTACCCAGCTAAAAGAACACGCTCAGTTAATGAACTCACTGATCAGATCTTTGAAGGATCGATGAAGGCTGAGTCCCTGAAGGATGAGATCTTCTGTCAGATCATTAAACAGCTCACTGAGAATAATGGCATGTAAGTCACTTCGTCAGTTGAATTAGCTAGATCACATTTTGTGTCTGAAAGTTGCTTTTTTGGTTTTGCGTTCTTTAGTTTTGCCAGACACTATACCTAGACCTTGGTTTACTGACTATGTTCCAGGTATATTCAAATATATACATGTTTGAATAATTTGTCTAAATATTCTTTCAAAATCTGTGAATCAACACATATAATTACTCAGCCTTGGCTATACATTTGACAATAAGTCAAGACTGACCCCATGTGTTTCATCTACGCAGGTACAGTGAGGAAAAGGGCTGGGAACTGCTGTGGCTTTGCACTGGCCTTTTCCCTCCCAGCAACATCCTCCTGCCTCACGTGCAGAAATTTCTCCAGTCCAGGAAGCATCACTCGCTGGCCCCAGACTGCATGCAGCGACTACAGAAAGCCTTGCGGTAAGGCTAGCTAAAAAGTATTACATACTCGAAAGAAAACAATGTACAGCAACAACACATAGCCCATGTGCCAGTAAACATGATCTCATACTGTATGTAATGACAGGAATGGCCCCAGGAAGTACCCTCCTCACCTGGTGGAAGTGGAAGCCATTCAGCACAAAACCACACAGATCTTTCACAAGGTGTATTTCCCTGATGACACAGATGAGGTCAGTCGTCTCGTAGTGTTCATTCGTCTTTGTGTTCATTTACTAAAGAAATTATAGCATGATGAAAAAAATACGTCCATACAATGCGTACTGTATATGCTATGGAATATACAGAATACAGAATATAGAGTAATGGAGAGTCAATGCTTCCTTCATTGTGACTGATTGGCAGAGAGCCCACTTCTATTTCACAGATCTTGACAGGCTAAGAGTGATGCCCCCCCCCCCCTCAAAGTGGGAGCCAAAGATCATATGGTGCATGAGACTTTGTCTGCTCTGAGGCAGATTGTTGGAATTAGACAATAAATATAATATATTTAAGATAATTGCAAGATAATTGCGTGTAATAAATAATTACTTATAATCTTATAATCCTAAATATGATCATAATTACACCCTAACAATATAATTGCATTTCTGCATAAAAACAGATCCGTTTTTTTTTTTGTTTTGTTTTGTTTTGTGTATATGAGCCTCAGCGGGGGTGGGGCTGGGTGGGTTGTTGCAAGGAGCGCTTGGCTTTTCTTAAGTATAAGTAGGCTGCTTCAAGAAAAAGAGGTCGTGAACCTCTACTCTAAGAGGTCTGACAGGTACAGCTGCCATGCCTGTCTTAATGATACTTCAATAGTGTTGACAGGTAAATAGGTCACACTTTTTAAACTGATGCTGACTAACATAAAGGTCACAAGTCCTTCATCAATAGAGGCCTTCTGTCATCTGCACACAGTCCGTTTCTGAATCATCATTCATCATCAATAACCTCTTCATTCTGAAACTACAATGGCAACCTTGGGTGCATGCCAGGGCAGTTCATACTGCATACTGTAGATACCTGTCCATGGCAGTTTTTGAACACTGAGAAAAAATTGGAGAACGTGCAGGAAACCCTCAGGAAGAACATTTAAAACCCCACATCATGATCAAACTCGGGATCCTGGAACTGTTAGACAGAAGTGCTATGTACTGTGCCACCATGCCACCCCATTTGTTTTCAAAGTAATCAAAACAATAACTAAACTTTTTGCAACTAAATTTTTCACATCCACAGCTTCCAATATAGAGATGCTGAAACCAAAGTGAATAAAAATAATGTGATTGAAGTTGAAAATGTTATTGAGGTTGAGAATTATCTTAACTGCAGGTTTTTGAAGTAGAATCGAGCACAAAAGCCAAGGAGTTCTGTCTGAACATTTCCAGCAAGATGCTGCTTAAGTCATCAGAGGGCTTCAGTCTGTTCGTCAAGATTTCTGACAAGGTAAAACCAAAAAGCGATGTCAAAAAGCATTATTGGTTCAGAAATGAAGGCATGATTTCTGCATGGATTTATCGTTCCTGGTAGATATTATACTTTAAACTAATGTTAGTTACATCCGAGCAATCTGATTGGACGAGAAGCAATCCACAAGTGGTGATAATGGATGTAACATTTAACTATACTGTATGTATAAGTCCCAGATGTATCACAATCATTAATTACACTAACTGTCAGTCACCAGCATAGGTGAAAGTAGAGGAGAGAGCACTCACCTGTCAAAAAAAACATATTTAAAACCAGTCACAGAAGCACTTTCAGCAAGAAAACACATCTGATAACATTATGGCATGCGATATCCAGCAGTATATCACTCCCTCTCACGTGGTGTTGCTCAAGTATATCCTCAATTACAAGACCACAGCTAACAATATTAGAGATGTAATCAATATAAAGGATAGCTGTCCTGGCAGACATACTGGTGCTCCACGGTTGTGCTGTAAATTAAATGAAAGTCTGTAGAAATAATTTTGGTACTTTTTCAACATATGACCATTTTACTACAGATGATATAATTTCATGTGAATGTATTCATGTAAAACTTTTCCCTTGATGGGTTATTCCTCTATTATCTGTAAATTATAGGTGTATTCTCTATAGTTTATTATTATTAATAATAATAATAATAATCATCATCATCATCTCCAATAATAATAATAATAATTATTATTATTTAATTTTTGAATACCTCCAAAGCTATCCAAAAAATGTAGACCCATTTTATCTTAAATTACTTCCATTATGTACTGGTTTTAAGAAGTAACAGCTAACCTATAGCTACCTAACAGTTTTTACCGAACAATAAATACCTATATATACAGATCAACATGTTTATCAGAGACAAAACAACAAGAAACACCAAACACTAAGACTGTTAATTATTCTACCTGGGACATTAGGATTCTAGAGCGGGGGTCGAGGGGGGGGTGTGGCAAAAAAAAAAAAAAAAAATTAATAATAAATTAAAGGTGAAAAACCTGATGCCTTACATACAGTAGTATGTACATAAAAGATGTGCTATAATGTGCAATAAAAACTAAACGTAGAGGAACAGGTTTTGGGTTCTGCTCAGTCGAGTTGGGAAGATGTAGAGACTGACACTTTAGGCCTGGTCACAGATCAATGTCTCTATCACGAATGTGTTCTTAAAGTGACGGATGCTGTGAATATATTAGGGCAAATTGTACATTGTTCTTTGTATAATAAAGGAAATATCAGAGAGTTATTGTAAACTGTCAGAATTTAATTTAATTGGAGATAATTATTTGGGAGATTATGAGTCACTTTTCATTATTTATCAGTGAAGATTAATACTGTTAGTATCAATAACAGTGAAGAATAATACTGTACTGTTTTACCTATTGTACACTGACTTTTTTAATACCTGATCTCCCTCGCTCGGGTTCTCTCAGGTCATCAGTGTGCCAGATGGAGATTTCTTTTTTGACTTTGTTAGACACCTCACTGACTGGATCAAAAAATCCAGACCTGTTAAAGATGGTAATTACATTTCTTCTTAACTCATCATATTATATTTAACCTGTTGTGGACTCTGTGTAACATGCTGTTTGTGTTTAAGGTATAGTGCCTTCCCTGTCGTATCAGATATATTTTATGAAGAAACTCTGGACTAACACAGTTCCAGGCAAAGACTCAAAGGCTGACTCCATCTTCCACTACTACCAGGTAAAATGAAGTTTTTGTGTATTACACTGCATACACTGGTGGATTCTCAAATCAGTTTTTTTTTAAGGTGTTGATAATTGTTTTTTTTATTTATTTATAATTTTTATTATAATAGCAGCTTTGACAGTAATGCAAATTACTGTAATACTAGTCTTGATATTCCCATGAGATTTAAAGCTTAAAGTGTCTTGTAAACTGACAGCTTTGTGTATTTGTTCTGTTTTTGGTGTAGGAACTGCCTAAATACCTACGTGGATACCACAAGTGTTCTCATGAAGAGGCCTTCCAGCTTGCAGCTCTGATTTACAGGGTAACATTTGAAGAGGATAAATCACAGTTTATCCACTTCCATAAGATGATGAAAGAGCTCATCCCTCAGGATCTGATCGAAGAGATTTCACCTGATGACTGGAAACGGGTGTGTGAGAGAAAGAAAATGCCAAGCACTGTCCACACTACGTATTTACATGTCTTTATGATTATGTAGAAATTCTGTAATGTAGGAATTATACAACAAAACAAGTACTGCATATATTTGAATTAAAGGTATATGTTTTGCATTGCAATATAATGATTACAGTGAGCACATTTGTAAGGATTTCTATGATGAGTGTGCTATGCCAGTAGTTACAGTAAAGTTAATTTGAATATCCAAGCATATAGTATCATGCTACTGCAACACAGCGAACGCAAAAGCTTCTTATATAACAGTTAGTTTAGAAAAGTAATCTGATTCCACCCAAAGCACTGGATTGTTTAACTATATGTATCAGTCTGCATCCAGGTGTCCTACAATTGTTAATTGAACTAACCGTCCAATAAGGGCGGGGGAAGTATGGCCCCACCATCTCTCAGGCATCAAGGAAGACATGCATCCAGACTCTTTTCCGCTCTGGCACGTACAGCTGAGTCTTTGGCAATCTTTAAACGACAACTCAAGACGTATCTGTTTCTTCAGTACTTTACCTTTCCAACTGTGTTTGACTGATGGCACTTAGTTAGTAACCTAGTAACACAGTGTAAGTATCTATCCGATGACAGAAACCTCAAAGAACATTTGTAAGTTGCTTTAAATGTAAATGTAAGTAGGTCGGTACGGTCCGCAGTCCTGAGAAGAGAGTCTGCCTGCCAAAACCCACATTCAAATCCATACACGGAAGAATTTATAGCAAGAAATCAAATCTGATAACAATATGTCACCTTAAACATTATTCTCCTTATCTTTCGGCTTCCAGTATCGATAAGTTTTGATAAGAATTTAAATTACTTTCACTGCTGTTAATTACACTGTCGGTCGCTAACTTTCAATCGCTAGCTCCATCACTCACAATTAGTTAGTTATAAAAGCAATATCACACTCTAGGTCATGCTGTTGTACTGAATGCCTGCAGGACTTGGGCTGCGCCCTTGTGCTTACGACCACATCACAGCTGTGCTGATATTTAGCACAACAACCCTCACTCCCATGTGATATTTCTTAATTATAAAGTCATTTACCAGGTTTCATCATTAACGAATGTTGTAAAACCGGTGTTATAAAGGCGCTGCCCAAGTCCTGCAGGCATCACAGCAATTCAACAATTATAAACAACAACAAAAAAAAAACAATAAAATACTTTATGATTATAATTAGTTACTATTTTATCAGTTGGTATGTGTATCTATTACTCCTTATTTTCAAACTATTTACTTCACTAAGTTTCTTTTCTCTACAGTCTATTGTGATGTGCTTTAACCAACATGCTGGAAAACGTCAGGAAGAAGCCAAACTCATGTTCCTGACAATCATCTTCAAGTGGCCCACTTTTGGATCAGCCTTTTTCGAAGTCAAAGTAATTTTTTCCAGTGTTCAAGAAATGTCTGCAGATAAATAACACTGGTCATGCCATAACAATAAAATTCTGAATAGAAACTTAAAAGTTATTAATCTGCTTATGATGCTAATTAACCTGTTTATTTTTATTTATTTCATAGCAAACCACAGACCCAAATCTACCGGAGTTGCTACTGATAGCAATCAACCAGCATGGTGTTAGTCTGCTTGATACAACAACAAAGGTACAGGGGAAAAAAAAAACCCCAAAGAAGTCTATCTGCCGTATAATTTTAATATGCTTTATACAACAGTCAGTTCCAAGCGAGTATTGGAACATTTAAGTATGTGTATCACTCTGCATCCAAGTTGTTCTACAATTGTTAAATATATTAAACAGTCAATCAAGAAGACTAAAGACTACTATCTCTTGTCTGACTGAATTAAATACTTGCAAAAATGTTTACAGCATTGTAAAATGTTTTTACATTTTACTGAACTACAGCATGCTCTTCTGCTCTTCACAGGATATCATAATGACGCACCCCTTCACCAAAATCTCTAACTGGAGCAGTGGGAACACCTACTTTCACATCACCATTGGCAACCTAATGAGAGGCAGCAAATTGCTCTGTGAGACGCCACTGGTGAGTCAGAAAGATCTAAGTAATGATGTCATCCTTAGCACTGTATGTGAGACACAATGCCGTCAAACTTCACAGAAAATTTTGCAAAAATACTCAGCTGTGTGTTCCCTTGTCTGACCACAGGGCTACAAAATGGATGACCTGCTAACATCTTACATCAGTCAGATGATGAGCACCATGACCAAGCTGCGCAGCTCCTGTGGAAACTAGCCAGCATCATGAACAAAGAGCCATAATAAAAATGCCTTTTGTGTTTAATCTCCTACACTGAAAAATATATATATTTTTATCCCTTATGGTTTGTTGTGATTTCATTTTTTATTAACTGTGGTATGTATAATAATTAGGAAAAATATATAATCAAGAAGGTGAATATTAATCGTAACATTTATTAATTTCTGTAATTATCAATTATTATATTACATATTCTAAGTATTAGTGTTGAATATATAATGAATAAATTATATTATATTATTTTTATATTCTTATTGGCTTTAATTAAATATGCATTTACATATTGTTAATAAGATTGGATTAGATAAGTACAATATTGTCATTTTTTCTACTATGTTTTTTATCATTTAATTATTCCAATTAAGAGATTTATAATAATTATTAGTTAAATTAATATTTCATATATTCAAATATTTTTTTTGATCCCATTCTACTGGGTAGAGAGCCTTAAGCCTCCACGGCTTCATAAAATTAGTACACATTTTTTTAAAATCAGAAATAACCAACAAATACTCCAGTATGAAAAATATGGTTTGAGTAAACAAGAAGTATTGTATAGTACAAACACAACACAAAAGTAGTATATCAGACAAACAACTAATAATTTTTTTCCATGACAGCATAACTAGAAAAAGACTGAACAAGTATGGTTTGTTTGGAAGGGTGCCAAGAGTAGCCTCTTCTGTCCAAAAAGACAATTTACAAAACTGCATCTGAACAAACCACAAGGCTTCTGGAACAATGTCCTATGGACAAATTAGATGAAAGTAGAGTTGTTTTGCCCTAATGCCCAGCACCAAACCATTTCATTTCTGTAGAAACAAACCATATCCACTGTCAAGCACGGCAGTGGAGGGGTGATGATTTGGAATTGTTTTTATCAATTAATAAAATGGAAGGTAAATAAACAGACAAGAAATCCAAATTAAATCAGTATTAGGTGTGACCACCATTTGCCTGAAAAACCATAATTGCCATAATTTCATCAAAGTAACTTGCACACAGTTTTTGTGAACTGTGGCAGATAGGTTGTTCCAAACATTTCGGAGAACTAACCACAGACCTTCTGCATATTTAGATTGCCTCAGATCCTTCTGTCTTTTCGTGTAATCCCAGACAGACTTGATGATGTTGAGATCAGGGATATGTGGGGGCCAAACCATAACTTCCAGGATTCCTAGTTCTTCTCTGTCCTGAACATAGTTCGTAACGTTCTCCAGCCCTTTAGTAAACAACTTGACCCCTGCTACAGCCAAATATTCGAAATTTCTAAATATTTTCCAAATTTAAAAAAATGTTTTCATACGTAGTTGATTTGCTTAGCCTTGTTTCCATGTCGGAAGTATGGCTTTTCGGCTGCAAATCTTCAGTGAAGACCTCTTGACATTTCTAGCCAGACCTCTTCGGACAGTAGATGGTGTACCTGTGTCCCAGAGGTTTCCACCAGTTCCTTGCCAATGGCACTGCTGGACAACTTCCGATGTCGATAAAAAGTAAGCATTACTGGATGTGTCTTTACTAACTGTAAGTTTCCTTGGCCAACCACTGTGTCTTTGGTCCTCAACATTGCCATTTCTTCTTTAAAATAGCTTAAACAGCACATGTTAAAACTCCAGTCTGCTTTGAAATTGTGCCCTTGGAGAGACATTGCTGATGCAGTATAACCACCTTCTATCGTGTTGCTGTGCTCAGTCTTGACATGGTTTACAAGCTGGGATATGAAACTGTCTTCCACAAGCCTCCTAAACAGCTGTTTTTGTTTCAGTTAATGACTGTATTTCATACCCACATATGAAATTGATAATCATTAGCACCTGCTTGGTATAATTGGTTAAGCATACACCTGACCCTGCTCCTACAAAATCCTTGACTTTGTGCAGCATTACAAGTGTAAGAATTTATACTGATTTGAAGCCAAAGAGTAGTCACACCAAATATTTGATTTAGATTTTTCTTCTGTTTGCTCACTTTACATTTTGTGTTGTTGTTGGTCGTTCCGCTGCTCCCACTGAGGGGTCCATCCAATCCACACACAACTTGGCACAGGTTTTATGCCGGAAACCCATCCTGACGCAACCTTTCCATTTTATCAAAATAAATGAACCCAGGCCATCTGCATGGCAGGTGAGAAACCAACACTGAGCCACCAATGCTCAATTTGCATTTTGTAAATTGGTAAAAAATAATCAATTACAACGTATATTTTGAAAAGCATTCTAAGTTGAAAGTATTCTTAGTACAGCATTTCTTCACGTCTGCTGAAAACTACTGCACAATACTATATATATAATTTATACATTTAATAAATCAGCGTTGCAAAGGAAATGTTTGTGCACATAACTATCATCTCTAAGTCTAAAAAAAAAAGCCTCTGAAGCCTTTTGTAGCAATTTATTACAGTAATTGCCTTTTGGGAGAAATAATTTTTTGCAAAAGAGTCCTTCTCTTTCTTGGTGGCTCCATTCAAAAATATCCTGATCAACCATAACATTATGCCTGATATTGAATAGGTCTCTCTCTACATTTTCAATATCTCGTTACAATGGAACGAGAAGGGATGGGTGGGATATAGGCAGCAAGTAAACGTTTTCTGAAGTTGATGTGTTGGAAGCAGAAGAAATGCCCAAGTATAAGGACTTGAATGACTTTGACAAGGGCCGAATTGTGATGGCTAGAGGACTGGGTCAGAGAAACTCCCAAACTGCAGTTCTTGGCGACATGGCTATCTGAAGATGCACATGAGGAATAAAGGCTGGCCGGTGGAGTCCGATCCAATAGATGCGCTAGTGAAGGTCAAAGTGATGAAAAAGTTCATGCTGGTTGTGTACACAGTGCATGACTTTTATGCTGGCAAAAGTGGTCCTACTTAATATTAGGCAGGTGGTCATAATGTTATGGCTGATCGGTGAAACAGCAAGTGTCGCGCTACTAGGGTCGCACAGTACGCTGATTGGTCACGTCATTGGTGATGTCATTAGTTACGTCACACTAACGGAACGGCTATTTCGAACCGCCCCTTCTGCTCGAGACAAGTTTCGCGTCTTCAGAGTCGTACGTAACAGGACTAACGTTAGACGGCGCGTGCTTTAAAGATGGCGCCGTCTGTGGATGTCGGAAGTAACTATGGTGTTATTATTAGCACTCAGCTAAAGTATAAACTTTAGAAAACAGGTACGACTTGCCTCATACGGACTTCCACTCAAGTCGATAAATCGCGTCGGGATTTATGGCATAAACAGCACAAGCGGGTTTGGAGCTGGGAGAGGGTTTGCTAGCTGACTAGCAGTAAACAGGTCGCGCCTGAACCCGCCCACTTCTGTGTTTTTGTATCATGTTACTGTATAACAGTTTTTAGTTTAGGTAGTTTGTGGTTTTGTGGTTCTGGCGCTAGAAAGGTTAACCGCTAATTAGCCTGAGTTTTCGTAATGACGGCGAGCTGTTTAGTTTAGCGTAACTTGAATGACAGGTGCGTACGTGACCTTAGCTGCGGGTCCTACTTCCGAGAGTAACTGTCCTGAACTTATCTGACACTGAAAGTTGTCTCGTTGCTGTAGCTGTTTGCCGCTTTATGAATTAAGCAGCACATTCAATGCTTTCTCATGTAAAGACAACTTTGCTAGCTTGATGATGCTTATGAAGAGCTAACAGAGATTTTAGCTAGCTAGTTGTCAAACTAGCTAGACTGACAGTTGGGCAGCTGTCTTCTTTTAATAGCCACGAGACCTGTCTTAAAGCTGGCTTATATCAGCTGTAAAAAAAAAAAAAAAAAAAAAAGTATTAAGCAATATTTGGTAAAGTATTTCCACAGCTGAAAATTGTATTACTATGTAATATTCCATTGAATAAATAATATTTTACTGCCTTTATCTAGTTAAGGCTAGCTTTGCATTATTCCACTACTCCTGCATTATTCATTCATCTGGATAACAAAAAGCTTCATGCGTCGAATGATCAACTAATTTGAGACTGCTGACCACTTAAAAAAAAAAATTTGCCTCTATATTAAAGTGTCATTCGTCCACTGACTACTGCTGGGTTAAAATACAATATAACATCCTGGGCAAATAAGATTTCCATAGAAGGCTTTTTCTACTCTTTGGGATTTGGGATAATCATAAGAGACACAAGAAAGGGCAAACGGATGTGCACTCCCTGACACTTTTTTGCACCGCCACCATTTTCCACCCAGATGCTTTTTGTTTCCTTTGGGTCTCTTTGAACCCAGTGTCTACTCGTGACCTACGATCCTCACCAGTTTTCTCCCATTTGCAGCACATTTACAGGACAGAATCACCTGACCACTTGTCACTAGAATGACACTCCCTACATTAAGGACATTTCTCTGCTGTCGAAATCCAGTCGTGTCGATTATCAACAGGGGAGGCCGTCTGAATTTCCACCAGTCCAGTGTTTGTAAAGATGCTTCACAGGCTAAGAGTGGTTTCAAACCTTCAAAAGTCGCAGTGGTGACCAAAACCACACGTTATGAATTCGAGCAGCAGCGGTACATCTGTGCGGGACTTTCCGAAGAGAATCTCAAACAGTTGGTAAGCAATTTCTTAAATGTTTTATTATATCTTTAATTATTATTCACTCTCAGAAGAAGGGGAAGAGTGTCAGAGCTTTTTTTCCCAGCCAAAAGTAAAGCTCAGGCATTTTGATGAGACTTATGTTTGTTTTGATAGCAATCCAGGAACTTGACAATTTGTTTGACTGTTTTTACAACCATTTTTATTAAACTAGTTCCTTGCACATCTTTGCAGAAAGATAGCATGCAGTCAGAAAGTATTTAATTTTTTTGAGGAATGTGTTTTGTTTAAGCCACACAGTGACCTAGGAATCATTCAAGCATAAAATAACATGTATATTAAGGCATGAACCAGTGAGTGATAAAGGCACAAAGCAGATTTTGATGCAAAATTTGGATGCCAGCTTGCTGTAAAACAAGAACATAAAACAGGTTTAGATAATGGGAGATAATTAAGACATTTAAGAAAATTAAGGCCTTTCTTTCTTCTTAGCTGCAGTTGCCCCACGTCACCATGATTAAAAAACTGCCTTAACTGATCAGTTACAGCTAGTTTTTGCATGTTCTTTTTTTGCCTGTGCCTGAAGCAAATGAACAAACATTAAACACTTAATTCAAGGCCTTGGCAGCAGTCTGCTCCGTGTCACCTTGAACAACACGATCCAGTGTATACTGTGTAATCACAGTGTATCCTGTCTTCAAATTGTGTGTAGATTATTTTAATTTTGTGTCCTGTAATTCCAGCTTGCATTAAAGGGTTCCAGTTACAGTGGACTTCAGGAAAGGCACAACATACACACGCACAATGTTGGACACATCGTGGACAATTTGCAGTAAGTGACAGACATTAATATTCATTAATGTGGTCTGAAGAGCAGATCACCTATTTTTATATATATATATAATTTTTTTTTTTTTTTTTTTAAGAAAACAGGGCATGGAGGTTCGTGTGGTTAAAAGGGGAGAGTATGATGAAGACACAGTCAGATGGGCAGATGCTATTGTGTCTGCTGGAGGTAAGTTGTTTTGTGCTCATGAATAAGGAGGAAAAGAGCGACAGGGACAGGGCGCACATGCACTTATTGCTCCTTTCAGGTAATTTCACGTTTTCTTTCTTCATTTTAGGTGATGGCACCATGCTGCTGGTTGCCAGTAAAGTGTTTGATAAGAACAAACCTGTAATAGGAGTCAACACTGATCCAGAACGGTAAAACAAACTTGATTTACACGTACTGTATAGTGCTACTTTCATCAGACTAAAAAGTTGTGTACATGTGTTTTTTTTTTTTTTTTTTTTTTTTCCCCCGATGTGTCCAATTCCTCCCAGTCACTAGGGGGCTCCCACATTAAGCTCCTACCGCCAGTCAGTCGGGAGGGCCGCAGAAGGCCCACGTCTTTCCTCCGACCCACGTGGCGTCACACACTCGGAGGAACAGCGCTATTCGCTCCCTCTCCCTCCTATAGCTTGTAGAGCCGTCGTTAATGTGGGAGTGCGAAGTACCTCTCATCCCTCCCTAGAAAGAGCTCGGCCAATCAGCTCTCTCTAGGCCTCCGGCTGTGAGAGGCAACAGCATCACCCGGGGTTCGAACCAGCGAT
>JAQQZT010000011.1:10695139-10722824 GCA_030068275.1 Clarias platycephalus | reverse complement strand
AGTGGACCTAACGCGTTAGATTACTCGTTACATCAAAAAAGTAATCCAAGTACTCTTAACGCGTTACACCAAACACTGGTGGTGGGATATTAAGAGAGCTGTGCTACAGAGAATTCCCAAATACCTCAATGAACTGAAGCTTGTATGTTGAAAAAAGAATGGGCCAAAATTCCTCCATTATGATGTGAGAGACTGATAAAGTCATAAATGAAATGATTACTTCAAGTTATTGTTGCTAATGGTGGATCTACAAGCTACTGAATCATGGGGATACTTAGTGTTGCCCACATGGCTTCATTTTTGTTAAATAAATAATTGTGGGAAAAAACATACATGTTGTTTGCCTGAGGTTGTATTTGCCTACTAATAAGAACTGCTACAATCAGATGATTTTTATTGTTTTTATGCAAAGAAAAAAATTTATTCAAAAATACATTTGTTTACTTCCAGCTTGAGAAGTGTTACAGTAGATAAAAAAAGAAAAGAAAAATGTGACGTATGTTTTCTGTTTGTAAATGAAGGTCTGAGGGCCATCTGTGCTTGCCTGTGCGCTATACACACGAATTCTCTGAAGCATTACGGAAACTTAGCAAGGGGGACTTCAGGTGGGTATTGTATTATGTACTGTTCATTATAATTCTTATTTGTTTTGTTTCATTATTTTAGGAATGCTCTTTTTTTTATATTTTTTATTTATTTATTTATTTTTTTTGTTGCTTGACATGCAGACATATAAACAGAATGTACAGATAGATTAAAATATGTTTACTAACTGTTGAGCCATGTAGATGGATAGGGGTCATATTAAATTGAATAAAGAGAATATATAGGTTAAATATGTATATTTATTGCAACTTAGTTTATTGTTAGTTTATGAAAAATCACCTTTGACTTCACAATGATAGCAACACACACATGACATGAATTAATCAGACCAAACATAAACCGTAAAGGTGCAGTGAATAAACAGTTGTTTACATAATCTGTTATACATTTGTCAAGTTGTCACTCAGACGTCACTCAGAAATCACCAGGTCTGCCTTTGACAGGTGGCAGTGGCGTCAGCGGATCCGCATACACATGGAGGGCACAGGGATCAACCCCACTCCAGTGGATCTGCACGAGCAGCAGCTGAGTTTTGAGCAACACACCAAAGCACACCGCTTCACTTCCAACTCCCAGCACAGTAAGGCCTCCTAATGCAAACCAAATTTAAATTTTGTCCACTTTATTTATTATATATTTCACAACAGTAAAACTGATTGCACAGATTTACTTGAACCTAATTGTCATTTAAATCATTCTAAACTTCATAAAATGTGTTTAACATCAGGTGCTTTCATTAAAAGAAATGGATAGTAAAACCTGTCTCTGCAGTGGTTTGGCAGTAATGATTTGGGAAAGTGCAACTCAAAAGTCACATACCGCAACAGAATAAAGCAGTACCCATTTCAGTACTAATGCTTTTTAAACACCTTCACACAGACCCCAGTAGAAACATAATAGTAGTAGTAACATAAACATAGTAGTAAACATAACATTAAATCAGTGCTGTCTGCTGGTTGCACTTTTGTCTGTCCAAACCTTTTGTGAATAGTAGCATTGTCTTCCGTGGTCACTGTCTTTGGACAGAGTCCATTTCTAAAGAATTCAGAGATGAAGGAAAACAAAAACTGTGCTTAAACGTAATAAAAGTTGTTGTTTTGCTGGCAGGAAAAGCACATGAAACCTATACGTCACCATACCTACTTCCTGTCAGAGGACTCAATGAAATCTTCATTGGAGAGTCCCTTTCCTCCAGGTAACTGAACAAACCCTACCATAGAACATGAAGGAAAACTCCACCCTGAAATACGTTAAATATGTATATATTGAAATACACTATATAGCCAAAAGTATATAATTTTTATTTGCTGTTATAATATGCTCCACTTTTTTGGAAAGGCTTTCGGCTAGATTTTGGTGTATTACTGGGGACTTGTGCTCATTTAGCTGTCCAAGATTACCTGGAATACAATTTGGCACTCCAGTTCATCCCAAAGGTTTTTAACGGGGTTGAGGTCACTCTCTATAGTTGAAGGATTTTTGCATTATTATGGAATGAAACACTTGTGTGCAAGAAAGCTCCAGAAAATTCTCAAGTTTACATCTCTCCCTTCAAGGCATTTGAGGCAATCAACCTCAGGAACACTGTACTAACTGTTAAGCATATGGTGGCTGTAGCGCCATGCTTTGTGGCCAGTTTGCTGCCAGTGGAACTGGTGCATTGCAATGTGGATGGAGTAATGAAAAAGAAGGACTTCTCAGACAACTTCAACATGACCTCAAATCATCAGCTATAGTGTGAAACTTGGACAAAATTGACTCTTCCAAAAGTACATTGACCCCAAACACACATCAAAGGTTGTTACAGAATGTGAAATCAGGCTTTAAGTGATTGCTGTCTTGACCCTATCAAATATATGGACAGTGTTTCAACCAGGGGTCATTCAACTAAATATTTGGTGTGCTGTATTTATATTTTGACCCTTTTATGCATGAATATTATCCTGTGTTGATTTCAGAAATCCCAAAATAAATGAATGCCTGTGCAGTAAATTCTCGGAGTTTTCTTCTCCATGATGTACATTGTATAGTCATTATGCCAGAAAAAAAACAGTTGAGAAGATTCTTGCAGGTCCAATATTGCATGATATTCATGCACATGATGGGTGTTTGTAAACCTCTGACACAGCTGTATATTGTTCTCTTTATTTAGGGATAAATTAAGTGTTAAATTGTAATACACCACTATGTGGAGGTGGTTGTAAGACAGTGTGGTTAATGTAGGAAAATACTAACCAAGGGAAATTACCCCCAAATATTGCATTGACAAGTAAGTCAGCTACTGACCTGTATTTTGTAAGGATTAAGAAGGATGTCATTCAGGGTGGATTTTTTTTTTTCTCCCCCTTCCCTATAACATTTCAACTGTTTTCTTCTGTGTCTCAACCCATCTTCCCACTCACTCCATCTGTCCTCGCCCATTTCCCCTTATTTGTGGATCTCTATCTGCCACAGGGTGAAGTATAAATCCTTCAAACCCCATCTTACCCTCTCGCTCCATAGGGCTTCCTACTACGAGATCTCAATCGATGATGGACCATGGGAGAAGCAGAAGAGCTCAGGACTTAGTATTTGCACTGGAACTGGATCCAAAGCTTGGTAGATAAGCGTGTCGCCTTACTGATTTTAATTACTAGGGTTAAGGTCCCTTGTGACTCATTTCATTCTTATGTGCAGGTCTTATAATATTAATAAACTTGTGGAACAGACCGTGGAAGACGTCCTTCGAATAGGTAAGGTCAGAATGAAAATGGTGACAAACACTAGTTGGTTAGTTAAACAGGCTGTCTGTGTGAAATTTTGACTGTTTTTCTTTATATACTGGTGTTTATTTGGTTTAGTAAACCTTGTTGCTTTATTGAAAAACGTATTGGTTAATCACCTACATTTGAGGTGAGGAAAAGATCAGGCAATCATAATAAACTTGCTGATGTTTAAAAGTGACACATGTAACACAGACTCTGTAAGTATAACACCACTTATTATTTCTAGCTATTTATTGTATAACTAACTAGTTTAGCCAGAGCTCTAGATTAGGGTTATCAGATGTAGATTGCATTATAAATTCTCAAATAAAATCGGATAATAATCAGATATTCTTTTGCATCATGTCCAGTAATTTCTGCCACAGCTCACATTTTCCTACACCCACACTGTAACATGATGACCTGAGTAAAACTAGCTGGTCAGGACAAAAAAAAAGTCTTATCTAAGAAACCAAGTGGGGCACAACTAAAATATGGTGAAATGCATGTCAAAGTCTGTCAATTGTGTAAACTGGACCACAACCAGGCTTTGAGAAATCTGAACGGGATGTTTGAGCAGCAACCTGACTTTAGTGAAACTGTATAGATAGACAGGTGCTATGGAGTACACTCAGTAAATGATGCATTTGAGAATTTACCATCCCTAAGCAAATACATTTGCATATCTTTACACTCATTATTGTTGTCAAATATGTTTCACAGGCAAAGGAAAAACTGGTTTTGATATTCCACTAAATCAGGAAGTCATCAGAAATGGTGAGTGCTGCTGAACTTCCTCGTCTCAGAAAATGTTTGTTTTTCTACATTTCCTGAATACTTCAGCAGTGCCATGAATGCATGTTATGGAATGTGTTTAGTGACCGAAGCGTACAATGAGGCTCTCATGTTCAGTCCAGAGGAGAACCGAGTTTTCTTTAGCATCCGAGAGCCCATCGTCAACAGAGTGTTTTCCAACAGCCGTCAGAGAGGATTTGCAAGCAAGTGAGTACTGGGTCCAGTACTGTGCAGCTTTTTTAGGCAGGGCTTATAATTGCAAGTTTTTTTTTATTTATAGAATACATGTGGAATTGTGTGTAATGTGCTATTATCTGCAACTGCTGTAATGGAATATTAAACAATGCGATACACCACAATAGGATGGTAAACCATAGAGTTACTGTTACAGCCCAAAGTTGATATTTTCCTCTCCCAAAACAGTTTGCTAACAGTTACATTTACCACTGTTTTATATACGCATCTTTTTTTAAATCGATTTATGTGTAATGCGTTGGATTAGAGCAAAGTGGCTTTCTTTTCCTTTTTTTTTTTTTTTTTAAGTTAGGGAACTATAAAATTCTCACACTGGAGATTCTTTTCAAGTTAGATAAACATCCTTTCATGTAAAATTTAACCCTTTCCAATTTTTTTTTTAATTTGTGAGTTTCTATAGAGAGCCCAACAATACTCATATACTTAGAATAACAGAGTAAATTCATAAATATAAGCCATTTTCTAATGTATTCATGATTAATTTCTCTTAATTGTTTTTCTTTAAGGGTTTGTGTCCGTTCGAGGTGCTGGGACGCCTGCATGGTGGTGGACGGAGGAACGTCGTTTGAATTTAACGATGGTGCTATTGCCACTATCAGCTTACACGAAGAGGACTTGCTGAAAACGGTTCTGCTTGACGACTGAACTTATGCACGTAGTTTAGTATTGGAACTGGGTCATCAAGCCTAAACTGAAAATTTTCACTGATGCAAGGTAAAAAAAAAAAACAGGTTACGGTCACAACCTGGAGGCTCATCAACTGTTAAAGATGAGGCTGAAATGAACTTGCACTCTTAAGGTTTTACAGGTAGAATAAGAATCTTTCGTGGTGTTGGTATAATAACCCTGCTGGGAAGAAATCTAAGCCTGTAAGTACATGCTGTCACAGACGTCTTCATACCTATGGCAAATTAGCATGATTAAGCAGACCTGTTAACATGAGTTCATCAGGAGTAGGGGAGAGGAGAGTTAATGTTAACTATGTATGAAGACTTTTTGGACACACGAAGTTAATTTTGTTTGTATTTTCAATCACGGGGATGTAAATGTGAATACAATCATGATAAACAGTTAACATCCAGGGATGTGGGGTTATGGTGAGAAATTCTCACTTATGATTTTCATGTAAAGAGAAGCATATTTCAAAATTTGATGCCAACAAGGCAGTAAAGCCACAAATATTTTTGTTCCATCAGATCAGTTTTTCATCTGTGCTCGCTTCTGCCCAATACTTTCAGTTAATCAGTGTTGCTGAAATACTGATATCTATGAATGTCAAAAGTGTGTTATTATAACATGTATGTACGGTCTTATCACCCACTCCTAGTTTTCAGTTATCCATATTCATGTCTCAGTAAATATAGGTGTCTGGCTCTAGATGAGGGACTTGAAGGGTGTAAGGTGTCGCTCACTAGAATTAGGGGAGCGACACAAATTCAACTGCCATTACCTGGATGTACTGAAATAAAACATTCAGATTTAAAGCCATGTGGTACTAAATGTAGTATCGGACGAGCCAAGAAGCTCGAGGTAGTGGCAGTTCAGATCATTAAACTCTGTATTACTGCATTAAAATGTTCTAGTTGGAAAAGAACTCGCTAGAATGAATTTTGTAATGAGAAATGACAGCAGTGGAATGCTGAATTACATTTCTGGTTTCTTTATTAAAAATAACAAAAAACCTGTTTCATGTTCTGTTTTAAGACATGGAGACCGAAACAGGAACTGTGTTTAAGTACTTATATTTTACGCAAATTTAGCACTCACTCAGATTAGTCATGATGAATCCTGTCAGGTCTCCACTCCTACTAGTATAATTCATATAATGTGCTAACAGCTTCCTGTGGTGTTGTTTGGTATATTATCTCTCACCTTCCTAACCATAGCCAACAAACCCTGACCCCAAATAGGAGCAAGTTCTTATTCGATCAATTCGTCAGTAACCAAGTAAAGGTCTCACAATGACGCTCATTTATAGCGTAAAATATTTATTTAAAAGAAAGAAAAGAAAAAAAAAAGTGAACATTCAAAAGTAAATATCCATAAAAATACATTGTCTGTCCAAAATTCTGTTCTTAGTAAAAGAACTGATTGCTTCAAGTTTACTCGTGTTCATAATCAGTGGTAAACCGCCCAACTGATTCCAAGACTTCAGGCAATTTGGTCATAAAAACCTTTAAGCTACTACAAATTTTACAACAGATTAAATAATAATAAAAAAAAAATTAGTAATGAACAACAATGAAATGATCCATATAGACATTGAACAGTGAGTTAACAAGTATATCACAAATGGGTTTCCTGAAATGGCACCTTTAGTGAGGGGGGGGGGGGGGGATGTGCCTGATTCATAGTACTTAAACATCCTTTTCCCTTGTTACAGTACTGTTACCAATTGGTTTTGATTTTGCAGACCAGTGTTTCAGATTAGCCATGTCAAGACATGAGCAATCTCTCAGGAACAGTAGACTCTTCTTTTAATGCTATATGGTTTTATGTGCATAAAAACAATGTGTGCAGTGTACAAAGCAGTAAAGCATGTAACAGAGATGCACCAATCTGATGCAGAATATCAGTATTACAAACATTTCCTGATTTAAATTACTGATATACTGTATATACTAATCAGCCATGACATTACCACCACATAGTATTAAAAAAAATAACATTGATCATCAATTATAAAGGCTGGCCTGATCCCACAGAAAAGCCATTTCAGATCCCAATCCGTTCGAGCAACCCATGGGATGCGCTGGAGAAGCAAGTCCCATTCACAGCCTGTCCATATGGCAGACACCACAGCACACCGCTAAAGCTACCCAGGAACCTTCACAATACTGGGTATAATGTTTTGGCTGATCAGTGTATTAAATACATTCTGAAATCATTCCAATTCTTAAGTGATTCTCAAATAACTGAGTTACGATCAAAACGTTCACATTATAAGTAATGAATTAAAAAAAAAAATTATAAAATGGCGAGTTATGATATAGGAGTTGATAATTTCCTAATAACAGCACAATTTCCCCCCCCTTAAAGCGCAGCAATTTGCCCATGATCCCCCCTCAAGTAAAGGATAAATGTTAACATATGGATGGATGAAGTTGAGAATGTGTGGGGAAACATGTTGGTTTTAGCAGCTTTACACAATCGCTTCCATATCAGTCTTTTTTTTTTTTTTTTTGGCAAAATGGCAAAAATGGCAACTTCATGTTACCAACAAACTGGAAACTCCTCTCCCAAACTTTTCATAACGGAAAAATACCAGTTTCGAGCCGGATACGTGGAAGAACACTGAAACCAGGCATGTCTGCTATAAAAAGGTAAAAAATTAAGACATCCCCTTACACAGACGTAGGACCAGGATGGATGCAGCTTTGTCATGGTTTGCAGCCTGAAGGCTCCTGATTGAGTACTACTGAACCACTCTGCGGCACTTTTTACCCTGGGCCTGTACTCAAACTTCTGCTTTGTGTATTGTAACGGTGCATCCCTATGATTCAATAATTTATTAAAATGTGGCTCTGGTATGAACATGTAACGATAACACATCTGGTTTAACACTACTAAACTTTCAAAAACCATCATCAAAAGACATTAAAGCACTAGGAGTCATTCACAGTTCGATTGATACTTTGAAAAGGTACAAAATGGTTAAAAGTTAAAATTTTGCACTTCTTTCTTCCTAAAAGGAATAAAACCAACATTGCAGTTGAGGTCCTTTACCCTGCTGCAGTTATCACTAATGGTAACAAATAGCATGTTGAATTCATGTCCTTTGCTCACAGAAACAAGTTGTCAACCTGCTGAAAGTGCAAAAGTGTTGACACATCCAGAGTCTGTACACAATCAACATTTTTTGTTGAAATTTTCTGTTTCTTACAAGTAAGATGTGATTCATACAGCATGCTAGATGATATCACCATAACAGTGACCCACAAAGTTACCACATTATCACTTAAAACTATTGGTCATTTAAAACATTCTTAAAAAAAAAAAAGTCACCTTTTTTCACTCCAAACTCAAACTGTGCTGGAGTGCTGCTTAGGGTTTATACACGAGTCGACAGTGCATTCCCCACAGCGTGCGATCTTTCCGTGAGGCCGCAGTGGGACGAGCCACGGTCGAGAACGGCTGCGTGTTTATCTGTATCCGTGGCAACCCTTTACTCAGAATGGGCAGGGAACTGTCCTGTACGAGACCAAACACCTCCAGGGTCTGCAGAGCAGCAAACTTCTCGAACTCTCTATAAACCAAAGACAGAAGAAGCCTTTTAACATGACAAATGTAAAATAATAATAATAATGTCAAGTCTTAAAGATAAATGAATTCACCCTTCTGCTAAATTCCTTATTAAATTACATGATATATTCCTGAATTGATAAAAATAGACTGCATGAAGGTAAAACTTAAATAACCTGAAGGAATTTAGACATGCAACATGCAGTATACTCAGGCAGCACTGCAAGAGGTGCAGTGACGGAGATTTGACCCAAACCTGTCTTTCCTGATCTGTACATGTACTGTATGCTAAACGCCTTGTAGTCATGACGTCAGACTTGCGCTGGGAAATATGACCTCGAATCTATCACAATTAACTGATCATGTTACTTCAATTATGATTAATGAATGAATTTATATTCTCTGTTCACTGACAAGGTTTGTACTGTAAATTGTACCATTAAAGGTGGAAAATTCCGTTTCTAAATCAAAGAGTTCTCAATATTGCTTCCATGTCATGTGGGTGGACGGAGTCATGTGACTACACACGCAGTATTTTTTTTTAAGGCAACAGTACGAAGAATTAACTGAGAGGAAAGAATTAGCAGAAAAAAGTAACAAAAAAAGAGGACAGACAATATTACGTCGAAAAGAAGGTCTGAATGTTGGTTTCGATTAATTTTCATGTCAGTAACATTATCAGTTTGGACAACAGCAACAGTTTTATTCCTTAAGAAACACTGCTGAATCTTGTTAGGAGAGAACTAACATTGGTGTGTGTGTGTGTATATGGGGCTTACATGAGAGCAGCTGGATGAATCTGGTAGCAGCGACTCAGCGCTAAATGTCTCAGTGAGGAGAGCTGCTGCAGGAAGGGAAAACTGTCCGTAGTCACAAGGACGCTGTCACTGTAAGAAAAGTGTTAATACATTGTTAACATTAATACCTGACTGTACAAAAAGTGCACTTTATAACTCTTCACCAGAATTCTCATCTCACCTCAAATCCAAATGTGTGAGATTCGGACATCTTTCCACCAAAATCTTTACATCTAAATAACAGAGGAGAAGAAGCTGACATTATTACAGAAACATCCTTTTTAGACACTACAGTACTACTGCAGCAGAGTTAGATACTCTCTTCTTAATTGCCAATTATAAATCACAGTACTGATATCTTCTGGAATCTGACAGCAGAAGGTGGTGATTAATTTTCTAGAACAGCAGATCTAACAGTAGCTCAGCTGCAGTTTACACGTTTGTAATATTGCATTTCTGTTTCTATAGTAACAGCTTACACAGGGCATGACAGACACCTGCACAACCAGTTGTAACCCGCAAACTGGGAAATAAAGGAATCTGTTATAAGTTGTTCTGCTTAAAGTTTAATAACAGGAACTAACTTGTTTGCAGACTTATAATAAATTTTATTTAAAAAAAAATAAAAATAAATGGAGAGAATCATCCAGCACTAGTTACAGCCAGACTGTCTTCACTTGGATCACAAGGCAATGCGGACCAAAGTTCACTCGCCGCCAAACGGTTAAAATTCTAATGTGTGTACCGTTACACCTTTAGTAGCCATGTTTCTTACCATCCATGGTGAGGTTTTGTCTGTAGCCACTGATGTTGAGCTGAATGACGGTGGAGGGGACGTGGTTAACGACAGCCTGAACGTGTTCACTGCTGAAGTCACACCATGACACGTTCAGCTCCTCAAGCCTGGAATGTACAGAACAGACGGGTAAAGAAAGTGACAAGAGAAACTTTGTCGTGCTCTTCTCTCCGCATTGATGCTTTAAATAGCTAATAATTTTCTCTCTTTTTTTTTTTGGTGAGACAAGAGAAATATAAAAAGGTCCAGTGTGACTGTGACTCCAGTTTTCTGTTGGCCTGGTCAGGATCTGGTGATTTAAATTTAAGGTTTTGTGTACATACGAGATGAACTGGAGGGATTTTCAGTAGTTGAGGATAAGGATCTGCCAGAGCCACACACCATGTTAACAATGCTGCCATGTCTAACTGAGAGGACTGTCGCTATCGTGACGGTGTGCACATTAAGCCACTTTTATTGCATCTGGATTTTGTTGAAATAATTAACATCAAGAGTGAGAACTTGCTAATGTTCACACCCCTTTAACCCCTTAGCTACAGTATTTGTCTTACTTGGTGCAAGATTGAAGCATTTCAGTCAGAGTGTCAGCAGAGAAACCAGTACAGCCGCACATGTTCAGCCGCACCAGTTCTGTGTTCTCGCTCAAAGATCTGCACAAACAACAAAACTTAATCAGACCACCTCATATTAGCCCAAAATATTCTGTGCAGGCATATGTTCCATGACTAAGTTCACACACCGGAGGATCGAGTCGGACAGCACGAGTCCCTCCACGCTGAGGTTCTGCAGCCGTCTGCAGCGTGACAGGATGTCCTCCAGCACAGGCGTCTGCACAGTGCAGCTGGACAGGTCCAAATGCTGGACACGCAGGAGTCTGCAACACATTAGTGTTTAGGGATCATTAAAAAACACACCACAACTAAACTCTAGCGTACACAACATACACAAAACTCACTGTGTGTTCTTAAAGCAGGGTTCGCTGATACAGGAGTGTGGACAGCGCAGCCTCAACACCCCCGCCGAGAGCACCTGACCCAGCTCGCCATTCAGCTGGGCTTTTCCTACCAAGTCAGCGCTGTGCCACAGTGACTCATCAAACCTGCATGTATACACACAGACACGCGCACACTCCGTGATCTTTTCAAATTATAATTATCTGATTGTCACATTATGTTTGTTACAGTATGTTACATTTTACAACCCAGTCAGAGAGTTTTTAAATAAATAAAATAAACAGGGCAGCTGAAACTTAGAACTACAATTAATATCTATATATTAATATATAATTAATGTCCGATAAATATATCCTAAATTTTTTATGCAATAAGTAAAATACACCAAATGATATCCCAATAGACTCCGTTTAAAGTGAGGAGGTGCAAACTTTTGGACTCAGTAGTAAAACTATTCCAGTCTGAAGGCTTCTGAAGCTTCAGTCTGTCAAAAAGCAACTCTCTCTATTGCAGAAGCAAGGATCCAAAATGTAAAGCCTTAAAAGGAAATTGTCAAGATGGAACTTACGCCAGTCGATGCCAGCGCTTGCAGACACGGGACGTCCTGAGAAGGTCTTGCAGTGAGAGACGAGAGAAAATCCCCAACAGCAGCTCATCCGGGAGAGTGTCCCAACACAGACCGCCTGCAGGTAAACACAAACAAACAACATGGCCTGTTTACACTTTGGATAACAATTTTCAGAATTTCCCCACAAAGCCATGCGGTGGAATTCTAATATCTCAACAGAATTATTGGGGGGAGGAGGGCTGAAAATATCTGAAATATTAAACCTTCCATGATGATATGTGCAGGAATTGAAACTGACCCGTGGTGTCTCTGCTCCTCCTGGGGCGTCTGGCGAGGACAAAGACGTTCTCTTTGCCCTTGGCACATGGTCGGAGCTGCTTACGGGGTGGGGACCAGTGCTGGATAAGCTCGTGAGGAGTGTTTTCAGAGTGTAGCCCGTCTTCATACACACACGGCCTTTTCTTCGCTTTGGACTGTGACATGCACAGCAGGGAACCATCGAGATTCTCATTCAGGCACGGCAGCTCCTGTAGAGGCCTGAGATGGGGCAACATTCAGCAGCATTATTACACGGCAGTCATTGTATTACATTACACCTGCTTAAACTTATAAGCCTAATATGAATATTTGGGTCACGTTCAGAGAAAACCTCTGAAATTTATTATACAAATAAAATCATTCATATAAAATTTAGGATCCCCTGATTTAGAAATTGAAAATTCACTGTGCTGCTTGAAGCTATGGTTCTCAAAGTGGATTTGGTGACCCCCAGAGGTCTGTGATTTCAATTCTTAAATTATAAAGCTGGATATTACTATCTTCAAACTCACAAAATGTATAGCTTATGAAGACTTCTATAGACCTAAAAAAAGAAACATTTTCTTTTAAACAGAATTCTAAAGGTATATTTAGATATATATATTTTATGACAAAATGTTGTGTTGCATGCCAATGTACGAATAATGTAGAGCACACCACCTGTAGGATTATAGAGGAACAGCAACATTTTACCCCACCAAATGTGTACATATGAGTGTGCGGTGTGTGTTTGTGCGTGAACCTTTTCATATACATTTTCCCCTTTTAGCTCACACAAAACACCATCAAGTGCACCAATTGTGGAGTCTAATCGTTTAATAAACAATAGGGGATACAAAATCAAGTGCATTTTTTAAATGATTATCTACAAGTTGGTTTATCCAAGAGCTGATATTTTAGAGTATAATTATTTCTACAGATCCCTTTAAAATTAGCCTAGAGATAAAAATCTTCATGAACTATACATTTTATGAGGATCATGATGTCCAGCACTATAACTTAAGAACTGAAATCATGGACCTCTGGGGGTCACCAAATCTACTTTTTAGAAGCGCTGCTTAAAAACAGCACAGTGAATTTTGTTTTTCTGGATCAAAGGTTCTTAAATTTTCGCCACTCAACAATGCTTTTATTTGTATAATACATTTCAGAGACAGTCTATAAAGATAGCTCAACAACGTTTAAGTTATACGTGTATCCTGCCTACTTCTATACCTTTGTATTGATGAACTTTCCCCCTTGTGGAATACATTAGTGATTTAGAGGCGACTTGTTTTTGAGTTGCTGTGGTTTGGATTAAACTCAAATTCAAACTCAAAAAAAGATAAGTCAAACAGGCTGAAACAAAGCCTCTCATAGTCTCTCTGGTGTCCTGGGACTCTTTGGCACTTTTAGAATCATACCTCTAGCTTCTCAGGTACTTTACCTGGATTTACTTCTTGACACATCAATCTCGAAAAGAGACACCTTTCTCACAAGACTTTACACTGTGTATGGAACATGGAGGCTTTTAGGAAAACGACTAGGGGACATCACCCTGGTGGTCATACTCACTTTTCTCAAAGGAAGTAGAATTAAACGGAAACCGAATTAGCGTTATAGGTAATAAAATATAGATATATTCGTCTAGCAAAACACACAAGTCTCATGTTGTTTAAAAAGTGAAAGCGTGTTGTTTTTAACGTTACACCGCGCGCGTGCAGATGTTGCTCGTGCCCGCCATAACTGCCCCCTGTGATCGTGCGCGCCATCTCATCAACAGACGCGCTCGCGCTCAAAATAAAACGAAATAAAACACAATCATCGTGATCGGCTCCATAACTACTTATACAATTATTTTACCCCAGGTGTGCACTGGTTATATAGTTTACCCCTGCTCTGTAATGCCTGTGACACAGCAGTGTGTGAAGGCCAGGGCGCGGGAGAAGCTTGGAGGGAGAGAAGTCTGAGCTAACAGTACACATTACTAACAATTTATCTGTTGTGGATTAAAAATAAAGCTTGCAATAAGTCAACACTTTCTATCAGAGCTATTTTAATTTCATTCTGGATGCAGATTAGCTAAAACGCGTCATCAAACCAACACTAAAATTAATCCAAACTCTGTCTAACTTGATGTAAAGCTTACTATAACACAAAAAAAAACACTGAACTTAACAAACAAACAGAAGTTACCCTTCGGTTGACATCTTGTCTTCTTCCGCTTTAGCGCGTTTATTACTCATTTATTGCAGATTTCAGGGATTTTCAGCTCCTCTACACTCTAAACCCTGAGCAAGTTCGCGCGAGCATTTAAACCTGTAGAGTGACCGCCTGCTTCGCCGCAATGCCATTGGCTCGAACCTGGCAGAACGGAAGTGACGCACTAACTTTCGGCGGCGGACAAAATAATATGACGATAATATGAGTGTCGACACCTAGCGGCGAGGAGGAAACACTCACTCGGTCTACACAGCTTTTTTACTCAGGGAAACCTATGGCACAAGGCGAGGTACACCCTGGACGGGGTGCCAATCCATCGTAGGACACAAACACACTACAGGTGAATTGGGAACGCCATTTAACCTAATCTGCATGTTTTTGGACTTTGGGAAGAACCTGGATTACCGAGAGGAAACCCACCAAGCACAGGGAGAACATGCAAACTCAAGTCATGCACACAGACCTGAGGCGTGAGTCGAACCTGCGATCCTGGAGGTGGAAGGCGACAGTGCTAACCGAATGCACTACTAACCCTACTAACCATACTGACTAGTTTTAATCATACTATCCAAATGCTAACCACTATGCCACTGTCACACCTCTGTATTATTATTTAAATTTATGAATAGAATTTACTTGACCTCTCTAATTGTGCGCACACTCTCTCACGAGGAGGGGTACACCCTGCTTGGGGTGCCAATCCATCGCAGTATGGGTGTGTGCCCATACTCTCATATGCTCATTCACACACTCTGGGCAATTTGGGACTGCCAATTAGCTTAATCTTTATGTCTTTGGACTGTGGGAGGAAACTGGAGTACTCAGAGGAAACATACAAAGCACAACGAGAACATACAATTCCATGCACACAGACTGGAGGCAGGAATTGAACCCTGAACCAGGAGGTGTGGTGCTAACCACTTAGCCAGCGTGCCAGTTTTTTACTTGTCAAAAACATCTTTAATAAACATTTTGATGTGAGTCCTTGTTTCTATTGACTTCATCACCAATTAGAAAAAGTTTCTGACCGTCAGCAGAGAACATTTTTTTTGTTGTATTCCTTTTTTGCAAAAACAAGATAATAAACAACAAACAAACAGTCAAACAAAAAACATTCTGTTGATGTGGTCTAAAACAGAGGCAACATCTCTAAACTTGGTTCTCTCAGATCTCAATATATCTTACACCTGGAAAGTTCAGATGGAGTTGTAAGGAGTTATATAAGGAGCATAACATAGGACAATACATGCAGTACTGTGGTGATAGTTTTTATTGTTGCTTTTGTTGTCCTTTTGTTTGTACTGGTTTGTGTCTTTTCATTTTGTACTCTGCTATTTCTGCCATTTGCTGATAAATTTTTTTCATTACTGTATTTTGTTATATACCTTGATACATATTTTAAGAAATGCGATCTTTGATATTGTTACTCTGGATAGTTATTTGAGTTTACAGCTATATTGGTCCTTTCCCCCTTGTTTATTTATTTGTTTATTTATTTATTAATTTTCTAACCCCCTGCAGACTTTTAATGCGACAGCTGTCAATTTCATTATTGCATGAATTGCAAAATTGCGGAAACCCATTTCAACATCTGCCTTTTTTAAAAGTATGAAATAAAAAAAAAATTACACTTAATTTATTTGTTTCAAAGATTATAAAAATCTCACATGAATACACATTAAAATTTTATTTAAGATTTATTTTTGGTCATTGCATTCTATCTCTATTATTATTATTATTATTATTCAAACAAAGTTTATAAAGTCTTTAAAGTGTTTTATTTTTGCAATTATGTACGTATTTGATAACAGTCATATTAATTTTCATTGTGTCAATTGATTTGAGAGATTACATACATATCCAAGAGTTTATAGACAGTTAAATTCTGCTTGTTCATGCATGACATCAGGGTTTAGGGCTATTTATTAATCCAGACGTATTTTGCGGGTTTTTATCAGATGCATGTATTTTTTTTATCTTACAACAAACATGCAAACTAATAATTTGTTGATAAATAAAATGTGTTGTGTAAAATCACTTATAATAGTTAATTTATTTTTTTATAATGTAGCAAACTGGCATGAATACAAACTTGTATTTCTACTTTAATTTACCAACAATTGAATCTAAATAATTAAAATGCTTTTACTAGCCAGTGTGCATGCATGTACATTTTCACACGCCTCTTTCGTCTCCCCCATCCCTTTACCCATCCATGGAACATAATAGCATGCTTGTAGGATATGGGCGGGGCTTGCGTTACCCTGACTCCCTGCCCTTACGTAGTGACGTAGTGACGTGGCTCTAGCAGACACAGCTGCTCGGGGATACGGCTTGCTCCCTTGAATGACGTTTAAGATTTTTGTTGAAAACACAATGATGACTATCATTCAAATAGCTTTATTTTGGAAGAAGAGTCCGTCGATGGCATTAATTAATCATCAATAGGAGGAAATATCCCCGTTTAAACATCGTTTATTTCGACACAGCTGAGGTAAGAAAGAATCTGACTTCCTAATACACCGCTAGCAAAACGCCATAATAACAGACGCGTTTAATCCGAGTGTGACTGACTATAGAGTGCACTTCCTGTGTGTGGTGTTTAGAGCAGACGCAGTGCGCTTGTGTTGGTAGGAGGCCGATGTTTGGGACTGGGCCATAAACCAGCCTCACATTTAAATATTCTGTACTGAGATGTGATTATGATTGTGTCTTGTCAGGTTTATTCTTAGACTTTTCTTTTAATGTTCAGACACTAGGTCCATTACATTAATACATGACCTATTTTAGCTGAATAATATTTATATAAAACACTTTAAAATACTTACAATCAGATTTTCTTCTTTTCAGTCATAAACTTTAGTGCACATTGGAGTTAAAATTAAAAGATGGAATGAAAAAAAATCTACCTTTGTCAAAATTAGCAAGTTTCAATTTGAACTAGAGCAGAGTCAAACAATACTCCACAGCTTAAAATGATTTTTAAATCCTGAGACCTGATTTGTTTTGTACAGTATAAGTTTTTTCTCTATGAAGCAGCTCCAGGGTTGAAGGTTTGATTCACGCCTCGGGTCTGTGTGTGTGGAGTTTGCATGATCTCCTCGTGCTTGGTGGGTTTCCTCCCACAGTCCAAACACATGCAGATTAATTTAATTGGCATTCCCAAATTGTCCGTTGTGAGTGTGTGTGTTTGTGTTTGTGTGTGTATATGTCCATCCTGCGATGGATTGGCACCCTGTCCAGAGTGTATCCCACCTCGTGGCCTACGTTTTCTCGGATAGGCCCCAGGCCACTGTGACCCTGTATACAATATAAACAGTATAGAAAATTAATGAATGAATGTCTCTCTTTACTGGGTTCGTTCATACACCATCGGGCAACGGATACTTCCGGACCAGGAGATATAACTGTCGCTTCTGTACTAGTTACTTACGGAGTCAGGTTGCCAATTTGATGCTCGATTGTATCTGAGCACTTGGGGGTGAAGGACCTTGCTCACGTGTCCATCAGTGGCAGCCTGACGGCATCAGGGCTTAACCATCCAGCTACCCCTGCCCACATTTTCTCTTTACTAGCACCTGATGACTGTTGGATGAATTAACCAATGTATTTAACCAGAAAGTACATGAGACAAGAATCTTACTTTATAGTCTTCAAAATTGTTTTGCACAAGGATATAGACAAGTACAGTTTTACCCATTAAATAAAATTCTTAATGATCCAAATATGAATAATAATAAAATTAGACTTCACTGTCAGAAACAGCGAACACATCGATCAAGTTAAACAAACTGTAGTGGCACGTTTTTAACACAGTGGCATGTTGTCATGACCTCGCAGTTGTACAGCTTCAGATCTAGGACACGGCGCATGCACACGCGGTTCTTGCTCTGCTGAAGAAAAACAAAAGAGTCTTTCAGTGAACCCAAGCGCCACACCGGCTTTTGTCAGAGACCTGAATTAAGTGGAAAGTCGTAATGAGGTTGTAGGAGTCACGCAGTAAACATGATCATGTTCAAGCATCTCCTGAATTTCTTTCCACCAGGTGTCTTTGCTGCACAGGGTCAAAGGGGCAGAATGAGTGGGGCGGCGTTGGCCATCGAGATAGTCGTTGTCTTTTTTCTGGCTCTTTTCCTCCTGCACCGGTATGGAGACTTTAAGAAGCAACAGCGTATGGTTTTGTTCAGCACGCTGCTCGCCTGGTACCTGTGCTTCCTCATCGTCTTCATCCTCCCTCTGGACGTCAGCACGGTCTGTTCAGGCCAACAGTTTAAGTTTAACATATATGTCTAATGGTGTTAAAGGACTGCCTTCATAAGCTAAGAAACATCAGTGTTCTTCACGTTAAAGTAAATCTCACTGTGTGATATTTGTTTTTAAAATTTGATATTTCAGACAGTATACAGACAGTGTGTAAGCAGCCATCAGGCTCCTAATCCAGGACCTCTGCTCCCCAACCAGACGGCAGGAAATGTGACCGTTGCACCCACTGTTAGGTGAGTTAGGTGTGTTCTGTGTGACTCGTCAGCCTGGTACACTACAGGAGTTATAGTAAGTATTATAATAATAATAATAATAATAACTATTATTTAACATTTTTTTATTTGCCTGTGTTTTACCCATCCAATGCTTCACATTTCAACATTGACACTTTAGCTTTTTAAAATAAATTTCCTTTACATAAATTCCAAATATACAAATTAAAATACTGATTGAAAAAGACCAGAACTGAAATTTTGTATTTTTTAGGCTGAGGTATAAATTTATCTGATTTATATAGACAAGATGTGAAAAAAAGTGTCATAAAAATGTGTAAAATTATGCACTTGAGTTTCACCTGTTTCCCTGCTATATCTAGGATCAGTATAGACAATAAACGACATCATCGACAACATATGATACTTTCGAGGTGTGAGCGTGTGTAGTGAATGTGTAGTGAATGAAAAAGGCCAATCATGTGTGTGTGCTGCACATATAATAAGCTGTTGCGTATGACTGGCAGGCAAAACATACAGTAATACAATATGTACAAGAAATGCAAAGGACAATAATACTGTATGTGTCACATATAGAAGTGATGTGTGATTGTGTAGTCCATTATTTATAGATGTGAAGTGTAACAAGTTTGTGTAGACCACGCTGATGTTTATTTTACAGCAGATTGCAGGTCATCCTGATCTGGTCTTTGAGTGTGATTGTTATCAGGAAAGAAACGGCTTGTGTTCGTGGCAGTTTTGATTATACAGGATAAACACTACACCTTCAAGTTTAAACAATGAGTGTTCAAGTCAACTCTTACTTTTTCAACGCTGACTCTGGTTTTCACACAAAACACGGTTGAAAAAACTACTGTACGTTTATTTCTCTATATAATCCCTTACTATACTAATGCACTTATAACAGCGTTTAGGAAAATAATAACTCCCAGGAGGCAATAACTCCCAGCCAAGTTTGTCCGTGAATTATTGTGTGTACAGTTTCTATGGACAGATGCGTATCTTCCGCAAGTTGGTGAATTGTTATCTTATCGATGTCTTGCAGTCTCCTGTTAATATCGGTTTTACTCGTTCATTCATGAGGTTCGAACTTTTGTAAAACCCAATCATTTCATATTAATGGCACTAAAATAACAAGTAAAGAAAGCAAAAAAGAAACTTTAAGACTGGTTGTTTAATTAATAAGAATGGCACTGTGTATAATTGGGACACAGGCATTGTGTAGGTCAGTCCTGTTTGTTGTGGCGCCCGGTATGTCTCCTGCTGCAATGTGCTGCATACTGTGTAGTGTCCTGTGGATCTTTCGCTGATGGATTGCATTCGCTTCTGCGTCACTGGGAGAGTGAGGGATCTCAGGGCTGCTGATAGTTGCCAAGACATTTCTGTTTGGAAAAATAAATAAATGACTGTTTAGCGGTTTCTTATTGCGATGTGCTTGGTGTTCACAAGCACCTGCTATAATTTGCTTCTCTGCTAAGCATTACGTAATAATGTATATTTTATGTTTTAGGTGATCTTTCAGTTGAATTCAGTTTTATTTGTATAGCACTTTTAACAATTTGTCACTATGCAATCTTTGAAGTTTTTTTTATAAAATAGATGTATAACATTTCCCTTTATGAAGCCATAGGAATATCACTATATTTATATACCAGCTGTTCCAGGCACTCACCTTTTAATTTACTGTGGATTTATTAAAATAAAGACATGAATATGGGAAAATTCAACATTTCTGAAATTCTACAAATAATGATAATCTGTCATGTAATATGGCATGCAAATATTCTTCTGTAATAAATGTTATTTATTTATTAATTGTCACGTAATGACCCTAGGTAAACTCCGGCATTAATGTGCCTACTGAAGATGAATAAATCTCTTCATTATGCTGCTGTCTTGCTGCTTGTTTCTTTTCATATGCGCAGCCAAGCACTTTGAGCACTGTCTGTTTTACCTCCTCACATTTTTGTCTTTTTCAAGATTTTCACACGAGCATAGTTGAAACATTGATTCTTTTTCTTCGTAATCAAGATTTTCACACGAGCATAGTTGAAACATTGATTCTTTTTCTTCGTAATCAAGATTTTCACACGAGTATAGTTGAAACATTGATTCTTTTTCTTCGTAATTTGTTTTCAAATTGTGAAACACTTCAACAGAAATTCAGCGCACATGTTTCGGTGCGATAGTGCTGGTCACATGGTGTCAAATCAAGAAGTCACACTGTTTCATGTCCATTTCACAGCATTGCAACAGTGTGTCACAAACCATGGAGCTACATTCCTGATGGGATCATGCCGGTCTTCTGGAGAGTCGTGTACTGGACCTCACAGTGTCTTACATGGTGAGAAAACACAACTCCTTAATCTCTAACCTTAATCAGTCATGAGGTGGACGGGGAAAGACAATGCACTGATCCAAATATTACAGTATCTCACAAAAAGTGCGAGCACCCACTTTGGAAAATTGGAAATACTTTAGAGTAGTCAATGTGCAGCTCGTATAGCAGGACAGATTTAATGTCCTCTAACAATAATTCAACATGCAGACTTTATTGTCTAAATAACTGGCAATGAGAATGAGTACACCCTAGGTGAACTTGTCAAAACTGTGTCCAGAGTGTCAATCTTTTTTGTGAGCACCATTGTTCCCTATCACAGCCTTAATCCTCCTGAGCATGGAATTCACCAGAGCTGCACATTGTTGTTGCTGTGATCCTCTTCTACGCCTCCATAATAATATCACGTTGAAAAACTTACATCTTTCCATAAATGTAATAATGTCAGATTCAGAGACTCCTCATAATTCAAAGGTACTAATTAAAATGATGTGAACCCCTGACTATTACACCTATATGATCTTGTTAAACATCCCATCCCAAAGTAAATCGGTCTTGCTGCGATAACAACCTCCGTTTTTCTGAGAAGGCTTTTCCGGGCAAATTTTGGAGTGTGTTTTGGGAACTTGTCCCCATTCAGTCACCAGAGCATTAGTGAGGTGAGGCACTGATTTTGGACAAGGAGGCCGGTCTCACAATTAGCGTTCCCATTCATCCCCCAAAAAATTAGTGCTCTTTGCAGGCCACTGGAATTCTTCCACACCAAGTGCATCAATCCATGTCCTTATGGACCTTTGTCATGCTCGATCAGGAAAGTGACCTTCCTCAAACTGTTGCCACAATGTTGAAAGCTTAGAAATGTTTAAAATGTCTGCAGAATTAACATTACCCTTCACTGGAACAAATTGGCCAAATTCCTTTCTTCCTTCACCACACTAGTGCTGTTCTGTTCAAACCGAGGCACTATTCCTTCTGCTAGGTAGCGTTCTCCTGGCATATGGTGAATCAGGTGAATCATGGTTTCTCACTACAGAGAAAGCATTTGTACTCCTCCAGTGTCCAGTGGTGCCATCAGTCAGTCTCCAGCACAGTTTGTTTATTCTTCTTTTCAAACTCAACTGATTCACCTACTAGGTTTAGTGGGTGTGGGGACACTGGCCATCCAGGCTTCGGTTTGAACAGACACCTACTTTACACCAATCAAACTGAGCCATGGCTATGAGAGGCGATTTGGAAGTCTGTAGTAAGTGATGTAACATGCTTTGAGAGAACAGTGCCTGCAGCATAAAATGATCCGAATACTGGTTTGTAGGTTGTTCAACATGGTTCAATGCATTTCTGTGCAATTCTCACCAATAAATAAATGAATGGAGCTTTAGTACTGGTTGATTTTATTGAAAAAGTATTTACCCCTTCCTGCATCAGCACTCGTTGTGTTTGTGTGGTCTAATGCTTTGACTGGACTGTTACTCCTAAGCATGAATATTTCATAATAATAGCACTTCCAGTTAACCACTGTAGTGGGACATTTAAAGTGACTGAGCTTTTCAGTATGACCCATATTACTGCCATTGTTTGTCTATGAAGATTGCATGGCTGTGTGCTTGATTATATCCACCTGTTAGAAAGGGGTGTGTCTGACACACCTGACCTGAATATTAGGGAGACATTTCAACATGCTTTTGTGTCCAAAACAATCAAATTGTGCTTCCGCGACCTATTGGAGGACCGGCATGATTGTTCCCTGGGTCCTAATTACAAAGCTGTGATGCTTTTTTATTATTATAATTTTTTTTTTAAGACACACTGCGCATTGTAAGGTCAAGGTAAAGTAAACAAATTTATCAGTATGCAGAAAAATTACCAAGCAAACAGGAAACAAGCACATCCCACATGTTCCCAAAAGAAGCTGTGATTGAAAAGATCAAAAACTATTATTTCATTCTTCATGAGGACTGAAAGTCAACCCTTATCAGACATACAGTAGGTACTGTGAGATCATCAATGGAGTTAAACTGAATACAGCTTTCTGGTTGTTAACCTCAAGCAGTTAAATTCCCAATGGTCCAGATTTTTACAATGCCTTGCATCAGATGCAGTACCAGTCAAAAGTTTGGACACTTGCTTTCCCTGGATAGTCTTCATGAGAGCCAGTTTCATCATGGCGATTGATGGGTTTCACAAATGCACTTGACAATACTGTTCTTGCAAGAACTATTCTAGATAGGCTGACCTTCGTGTCTTAAAATAACAACTGAATGTTGTTGTCACTATCTCAGCACATTGGGACAAATATTAGAAATCTATAGACAGTCACACCGTAAAGTCTTAAATATTTAATGATCATAGGATTACAGTTTTGTCATCCATTACTCTTCAGATTTTAAACTAGTTCTATGGTTTTGCACATATCTTAAAATTTTGAGTTATTACCAAAAGAAAACAAGACCTTCTCATTGCAGTCTCAAACTACTCATTGGTATTTAAGATTAGGCTTTGTTGCATGTTTATTCTTCTGTACTTCTAGTAAATACCCATTGTCCTATAGGCCACTGGACTACGGTTCGGGAGGTCCCAGATTCAAACCACACGACCACCAAGTTACCACTGTTGGGTCCTTGAGCAACGCCCTTAACCCTCAACCGCTCAGATGTATAATGAGATAAAATGTAAGTCGCTCTGGATAAGGGCATCAAAAATGACGGAATGTAATGAAATGTGTTTGTTTCTAGGCTTCTCCTGCCCTTCATGCAGTCGTATGCCCGCTCAGGAGGCTTCTCCATCACAGGAAAAATTAAAACCGCTCTCATCGAGAATGCCATCTACTACGGCACCTACCTGTTCATCTTCGGCTCGCTGCTCATCTACGTAGCTATACATCCTCAGTGGAGTCTGTCCTGGTAAGAGGACCTCAGCAGTCTTGCAGCCTACACACTGGCCTCGTCTCACTGTGGTTTAAGACCGAGCCTGAACTCACCTTTTGTCCAGGTACGAGCTGCAGACGATCGGCATCACAGCGGCGAACACGTGGGGTCTGTTTCTGTTGGTGCTGCTGATGGGCTACGGCTTGGTGGAAATCCCACGTTCTTACTGGGAAGCTTCTAAACAAGGACACCTGCTCATCAAGACTTACTTCAAAGCAGCTAAGCTGATGACGGAGAAAGCAGACGCAGAGGAGAACCTGGAGGATGTCATGGAGGTGGGCAGTGCATGTTTATTAAAGACTTAAAAATTATATATAAACTGTATGTAAAAATATATATGACACTGGTTTGGGGTCATATATAAATCCAGTACTAAAGCTTCATTTTATTGTTTAGAATTACATATTAATGCATGAAACAACAACAAAAAAAACAATAAACAGTGGTTGATCTTATTGTCCATTGATACACTGATCCGGCCAAAATTCTCATGCATCCACATGTAATGCAACAGTTCTATCTTTCCTGATAGAATATAATGACTGTCACTGTGTAATAACTCTGGTTCTTTACGGCAAAACTACTTCTTGTGTATAATACAGGAGGTGAGAAAAGTGAACGAGTCCATCAAGTACAACCACCCCTTCAGAAAGTATGTTGATACGATCCTTAGAAAGGTGAGATTGCGTTGAGTCACTAAACAACATTCAGTGGGGTTTTTCCATATTATTGATGTATTTTCTGAACTGTAAAGGCGTTAAAACTATAAAGGAAACGAAAAAGACTCACTAGATGCTTGAAATGTAGCATTGAAATTGATGAAAGTATACACTCTGTGAACAGAATACAGTTACACCATATGCTAGAAACATTTCTGTGATCAGACATGCTGACATTTATTCTTCTACTTCATTATATACAGATTGTTAGTTACCAAAAGTGGTACTACTACTACAACAACAACAACAGTGAAGCAACATAATGCACATAGATGCAGATGCAACTTGAAAACAAAACAAAAACGTTTTATAGCAGCTCATCTATATAAATGAAAGAAAAGTTTTGTCTGTAAATTAGTCAGAACTCGCCTTTTCACTGATCTCTATATGTTTCATACATCGGAGGGCACGAAACCAGTCTCAGAAAATGTTCTGTCTGCATATCTGTATGTCTGTCCAGCCACATTTTGTCACAGCATCACGCAAAACTGGCTGATGACAGAATTTAATGAAACTTGTAAACGGTACTTGGATATCAGCCTGATACTTAACCTGCACCATAAGTGAAATCAAAATGTTAAGTAAAAGCGATGTTATGAATGTTAGGTGTGATAAACTCGTCGATTACCAAACGGAGTGTATTTAGCTGATGATGAAAGAAGTACAACTTGGCGTAAACGAGGTGTAATAAACAAAAAAATGTATACATTTCTTTGTATTAATCAGTTAGGCAGAGAGTTCTGCCGTACATAAAGACAGGCAGACGTGTACGTGGGCTTCAACCTGAAATATTATCACTGATTACATTAAAGCTGATCAGATTATTTTTAGCTTCAACCTTTTAACTAAAAAATTTCCAAAAACGTTGTAACCGTGTTTCCCTCAGTGCCCTGTTGAATATCAGGAGAAGATGGGCAGAAATATGGACGACTATGAAGATTTTGATGATAAACAGAACACTTATCCCAGCGAAAGGAGTTTGGTGAAGCTTCACAAACAGGTGTGGAAAAATAAACCTGTCTTGTACTTGTGTTTCCATTCAGAATTGCAGTTCCTCACTCAAGCAGTGTATTGCTTACATAATTCAATAAAAATCAATTAGCATTCAGATACAAATTCCATGTTTGGACCTTATGTCTTCCTTCATTCCACCAGGTGATATACGCTGTGCAGAGACACAATCGGACACAGGTACAGTGGCAGATTCTCCTCGATCAAGCCTTTCACCTGGAGGATGTTGCGAAAAACGAGACCAGCTCATCCCACCAGTTCGTCCACAGCTTCGCGCCAGCAGAACCTGCAAACCGGTTTACCCGCTACGTCTACACACCTACAGTAGGTCAGAACAGCACGAGACTTCTATAAACAATGAAACATTCGAATAAAGCAGTATATACACTGGAGCTATACGAATCATTCACTCTGTTTTGTTTGTTGCTCCATGTGCTTGATTAGAGTGGTATTGGGAATGTTTCCTGAAGCAGTGGTTTTATCGCGTGCTGGCCGTGATCCTGTCCCTCTTCTCTGTGGCTGTGGTCTGGTCAGAGTGCACTTTCTTCAGCACTCATCCTGTCCTCTCTCTCTTCGCTGTATTCATCCAGCTCGCAGAACGAGATTACAACTACCTGTACATCGAGGTAAGTCCAACCCAGCTCTGGTGTTTAAAGCCAAATAAACAGGACAGTGAGGATTGTTAGGTCATGTACACGCTTGTGCACAGGATCGTTGGTGGCTTTGAGTAATACATGAAAATCATTAAACAATAAATGTGTCAGGTTAATTATACTTCCCCATTGACTGAATAGCATTTAGCTATAGCGCCACCCCAGGAGGCAGGGTATCGATACGCCCAACCCAGTGTGACTTGTACAGTTTCTGTAGCACCATCCAGTTTGTTATGCATCTGTAACTTCGCCCTAATTTGTACGGCGCATATATACAGTAGCTCCGCCCAAATTCATAATACATGTGTAGCTCTGCCCCAATATGAAATGCTGTCTTTGTTTTTACTGCATTTGGAGTCCCACCCTAATTTGTTAAGTACATGTATTGATTTATAATGTTTGCTGTACATTGAAGACGTTTGGGTTTTAGATGAAAAGTTGAATGAGAAATCAGAATTTCAGCTTTCATTTCCTGATATTCAGTTCACTTCAATTCAATTTATATAGGGCTTTTAACAATGGTCATTATCGTAAAAATTTTTTTTTTTTACGATTTTGAAAAGTGTGAGGAAATATGTGTAAATCATAATTACCAGATTGTCCTTGATGAGCAAGCCAAAGAAATCTTGAGAAGGACCAGACTCAACAGGGAACTTATCCTCATTTGGGTGATATTTACATCTGGATGTGTTTAAAAAAAAAAAAAAAAAAACCTGGACGTCTCCTTTGAATCGTCGTGTTGCATCGTGATAAATTTTCTTCCGTTTAAATCAGATGCATTTCTAAGTAAATTGTCAGACAGAATGTTTCTGTTTACTTTTGAATTCTGTCTGCTTCTACCACCATAAGTTGAATCATTAAGAGAGATTAGTAAGTCTCCCAGAAGCAGCCATGCTTTAACACTGTCTCCACCATGCTTGACCAGTGAACTTGTAAGTTTTGGTTCATGAGCAGATCATTTCCATTTTCCACACCATGAGTGATTTGATTCTGGTGGTTGCGACTCTGTATTTATTCTTTAAACAGTGAATTATTTCTTCACTCCTGCCCTGTTGAGGATGTTGTCACTGATTGTAGTCTTGGAGTTTTTTCTTTATAGCTCTCACAATGACTGTCTGTCATCATCTGCTGTTGTTTTCCTTGGCCGACCTGTTCCATGTTGTGTCATTAGTACACCGGCAGTCTCTCTCTCTCTCTCTCTCGCTCTCTCAGTCTCTCTCTCGGGGGGGGGGGGGGGGGGGGGGGGGGGGGGGGGGGGGGGGGGGGGG
>JAQQZT010000011.1:10653753-10692741 GCA_030068275.1 Clarias platycephalus | reverse complement strand
GTTTATACTCTTATTTTTTTTTTTTTTTTTTTTTTTTTCTCCCGATGTTTCTTTTATTCTTATATTAAATAATCGCAACAAAATCTAAATATAGTTAATATACATTTTATTATTGTTTTTATTATTATTGTAATGTTACCATTTTCCCTCCATAGTTTTATGTAGACAAAATCTCGCCCAAATGTTGAATATTCAGAATTAGTTTTTAAATGAATGACTAAATACATATGTACGGATATGCATATATATACTATGCAAAACTTTTGAGCCACTCCTCATTTCTTAATAAAAAAAAAATATATAGTCATGGAATAATAATAATAGTAAAGGTTTCCTGAAGGACTTTTTTGGCTCTTATTTTGACAGGTTTTTGCCTCTCATGTTCAGTTTAGTCCCTGTATCTAACCAATTTTAGGGAAATTTTCTTGTTTGAAAATGTGTTTGTTAAGCCACACAGTGACCTATGATACGTTTAAGCATTAAAAACACCTAACTTAAGGCATGAACCAGTGAGAAACAGGTGCAGATGATGACCAGTCCGGTGATTAGTATACTGGTGATGCTGAATGCTGAGTGGGTGGAACAGACAAAAGGGGAAATGAGGCTGCTGGTGAGGTTGTTACATAAACAATCTTTAAATAATATCTTTAGGCATTTTGCAGCCTGTCATAATAAAACATTTGATCCCATTCCTTTATTTAAACAACATAATTTAATTCAATTTTAATATGAAGAAATGAGTGGGTGACTTCTGCAGAGTAATATATGTACAGTAGTACAGCTATAATATAAATAAAATGTTTATCTCATATATTTATATCAACGTGTTTGTGCGGGGATGCTGCACATCTTAGTTTAATAATAAGAACAGTTTTGTTGCTTAACAAAGAAACGTGTATTAGTTAATATGGCTAGCATTCTGTGTCGGCAGGTTCAGGGTGTTTTCTGCCACAGGAGTCTTTGTGGTTTTTCTGTAGTAAGCTGCTTTTTCTTCTTCTTTATTAACATCAAAGGGAACTAAAAGGGATTGCTGTTTATAACAAAAGTGATAGAAAGATCCGACTTGTTTCATGGTCCTTTCACATCATTAAACTTTACTGTAAATGGGGGGGGAAAGTATATAAATAAAAATTACAGTCTGGAAGTTTTCAGTGGCATCACAGGAATAATTGTGTTGTGCTGTCAGTAATAACTCACATTGATGATAATCCTGCAACCGCGTGTGTATCTTATCGATATTGTGAAAAGTTGCGTTTAATTGCTTCTTAATCCCCTAGTCGTGAATACATTTGAATGGAAGTGTCCCTCTGTGCCAGGAGTGGCGAGAGCGCTACAGCCATCAGAGAGACGAAGCCGGAGCCAGAAACAGGGCCTCTGCCTCTGAAATGAAGGAAACCAATTACGCTGACACAGTCAGCTCCAACTCCAACAGACGTAAGTTTCGTACCCTGACCACATTTGTCTCTGTTACGTGCCGGCTTGTGCTGACTTGGCTTTTGTTACATCCTGTTTATTCCATCTCTCTCTCTCTCACTCTTCCACAGAGGCTAAATACTCTCGTGGTGGAGGCCCACGGTCCGAGAGAGACCGCATAGAGCTCCTGCAGGATGCCGAGCCTCTAGACTTTAATGCGGAAACAGTCAATGAGGACTCGATGGAGTCCAACAGGTTTGCGTTTGATATGTTCACTTACCTTGTCTGACTGTCTGTTTCAGAATGGAAGTCATGTGTGTAGGGCATGACTTTATTTAATTCTTTAAGGAAGAGAGATAAGGTCGTTCCTGATGAAACAAGATATTAGAAAAAACTAGGAAGCTCAATTCTGTTGTGCATAACATTAGCGTGTGTAGTGTGTTCACAATGTCAGTCTTACTGAGCTGCACCCTGACATTATATTATTAATATTTTTGGGAAACCCACCATTTCCAAATGCCTATTTTCTGTTGGTGTATACTTCAGACCAGAAACCTTGGCGGCTCCAATCAGTATAGGGGAAAAGAAATAAAACAAAATTAATTGAATAGAGGAGGCATGGTGACAGAGTGGTTGCATTACAGTATTTGGCAGATTTGAATTGTGGCCTCTGTGTGCCCTCTGTGTGCGTGCATGTTCTTCTCGGGCTTGAAAAACATGCACGCACACAGGCAGGTTTCCTCCCACAGTCCCGAAAAACATGCGTATTAGTTTAACTGCCGTTTCCAAATTGCCCCTATTGTGGAAGGTCTGTGAATCAACTTGCATTAAGCTTTAAAAAGGTGGACCATGACTGTTACAAGGCACTGACACTCCATCCATCCATCCATCCATCCATCCATCCATCCATCCATCCATCCATCCTCGTGTGAGGTAACGGTGATTAAAAGTGTTTATCAATAGTGCCTATTAAATTATATCTTCTCATAGGAAACTTCAGAATATAAAAAATTATCCACTTATAATCACCCCTAATACAAGTCTGTGTGTATCTTATTAATGTAGAGGTAATAAAGAAAGGATTAGAACAAGGTCAACTGTGCAAGCAGCTTTAATTAATACATATTCAACACGACCTTTCGCCCAGTCAGATTTGAGAATTTAGCAGCAACTATAAGGTGGGGGGTGTTATAACAAAAGCAGCTGTTTTAGCAGAGCCATGTTGTGATGCTGCAGCATATAGATGTGTGAGATACATTCTCTCTCTCTCTCTCTCCCTCTCTCTCTCTCTCTCTCTGTCACGCACACCCTCTCCAACGCTACAGGCATGCAGGAGGACGTTATCTCTCCATGTCCTCCTCACAGAGCAGAATCTTTGATGATGTTTGAGCACATTTTGGCAGAAGAAGGGCAGAAAGGCAGCTGGAGTCATCTTCTGCTCAATCTAACATTGTGTAAGGAGTAATTATTGGACTTTGGGTCCTTTGTGAATGTACTATGTTACATTATGCTGTGAATGCACAACAGTAATGGGTACTCATGTTGTATCCATGAATGAAGAGTTTATATCTACTAAAAATGCTGTTCCAATCCTGTTTAAATGCTCATTCATTGACTTCCCTAATCTTTTCCCCTCGAATGATTGTTAATGGTCCTTGTATTGCTTATTTATTTATTATTATTATTACTATTAGAAGCTGGAGCTTACCCAAAAGGCGTTGCTACAGTATCTGACCTTTTCAGAAAAAAAAAAAAATGCATTTATACATAAAAGTAACCAGGCGCAATGAAATCATTCATGTTTTAATATTTGATTATTACTTGGCATTGTGATGTTACTGTCTGCTGGTTAGCTCTGTATGTAGTTCAAAGCAAACGGCAAATAGCTACAGAAATCATTTGCAAAACATCTGATTTGTTAGAACTTGGTGCAAATTTTAAGCGATGCGGTTAGCTTTGACCTTCCATGGACAGTGGATGTTGTGGGTGAAAATGTGCAAAAGACCAAATAGGTGAGAAAAAGACGTAAAAACACACAGGATACACATAATACAGTGTTGATTGGAATCACCATGAGCTATGTGTAATTCATTAATTCTGTGTGAGCCTGTCAGAGGTTGGATTTAGAGTGGGGTGGAAATTGGAGGTGTGCTTTGCCTGTTAATACTCTTCTCCTGGTGTCCAATACCCTCCTCATTCCAAGTCAGCAAGGTCATTTAAAACAGTGGTGTAGTGAAAACAGTTTTTCTCTTAAATATGCTGCATGTCAAAAACTGGATTTGTTCTGTCTTTGCACACAGAGAAGCTCTTTGTTTAGCTGATCACTTACTGTATAACTCTGAATGACTCGAGCAACGAGTCACTCCAGGCATGTGCAATTAATATTGAAATATTTACAAGAACTTTTTATATTCATTGCATTCCTTTTACCGCCAACTTCTAAATGTACCAACATTCTATGAATCAGCCTTCGAACTTTACTGAACACTTGACCCTGGATAAATGTTTGGTTTTAGCCTATTTATCCCAAGGTTTGGCTTTTTGTGCATCCAGAGATGCTTTTATACAGTATGTTACCATAATCTTCCTGTCATCTCTAGTTATTCGGGCCATTTTTCCCCTGGCGTCACTCCTCCCAAAACTGCAGCTCACTGTATCATTTGTTTTTCACAACACTCCAGGAATGTTGTGTGTGAAAATCCCAAGAGATCATCAGTTTCTGAAATACTCAAACCAGCCAGTCTCGCACCAACAACCATGCCACAGTGACTGAGGTCACAATCTTTCATTATTCTGGTGTTTAACATTAAGTAATGCTCTTGTTCATTATCCACTTGTCTGTTCTACAACTGTATCATGATTGGCTGGTGTACAGTGTTCCTACTACATTAGGCGTATATTGAAAATTAACTCTTATGCTTATAGATAGCATTTTACATTACGTTTTACATTTACGGATTTTGGCAGACTGCCTTATCCAGAGCAACTTACATTTTTATCCCTTTATCCATCTAAGCAATAGAAAGCTAAATAATTTTCTTCTATTATATCCTGCCTTCTGTGTTAAGAAACTGTTCTTCTCTATGATTGGTTAGATCATTTACACATGAGCCAATCTGACAGCATGAAGGCGGGACTTAAACACAGCATGTGTTTTGCACAGTTAAGCGTCATATCATACAGTTTCCCATCGGGTAATGGTGTAGTGTCACAGCCAGATAGTCATTTTAAAGCTGATGTTGGTTCTCGGCTGAACTGCCTTAGGCTACTGCTATATGAAATTGAAAGTAAGGAACAAAATCTAACATCTGCATGTTGTCCAGGATATGAAATACGAAACATTTGCATAGTAGAAACTAACTAGTTCTGGTGTCCTTTTCACTAATGTCCAAAATGTACAGTTTTATTCTGTTGTCAAACAAAACAGCTTTCTCACATAAGTAACTGTGGTTATAATGCCAGCAGTTGTACGACACTGCAATCCTTCTGATTTGATACTGCTGCATTAGCCATGGCTTCACTTGAAGTGAAAGTAGCACTATGGAATGTGGTGATGCTGCACAACTACCGAGACCAGTGCAATGCTGGCAATATGCTGGCTTCGTCCTGTCTGTTATCTACAAGATGTCCATGGGTATGGGTTTCTTTTACTGCATTTGGGTTGACCATTTCTGCTTCTGGTCATTGTTTCTTTTACTCAACAAAAGTCTCAAATCATAAATCATCTGTTCCAGATGTACATTTTGACATGTTATAAAAATATACAGTCAGCCCAAGAAATTTTATAAACACTTCAGGAAAGGAAAAACTTGTATAATTATTTTAATACAAAATGCATTGCTATACTTCTGAACATGTTATTATAATATTATTGACAGTATATTAATATAATATACATTATATTATTTTTCTTCTGAAGTATGTATACAGTTTTTTGTCTGACTATATATACACGATCAGCCATAAACACTACCACCCGGTGAATTGAATATTGAACATTGATCATCAATTATCACCAATAAGCTCAGGACAAGATCTTGGGCATCCAGGTCCCATCAACGGCCACAGGTTGTAAAGAATAGCCTGTGCGGTCAGATCCCAAAGAAAAACCAGTACAAATTGCTGCAAAAAAGAATGCTGGCAGCAATTGAAGGGTATCAGAACACCTCCAAATTCCCGAGATCGCAATCCGATCGTGCATCCATGAAATGCATCAGACAAACCGATCCAATCCCACAAAAACCATAGCACCTCACTGCTAACATCCATAGCAACGCCAGACACCACATTACACCCTCAGAAGTATTGTGGAGTCATTCCACCAGGGGAACCACGATATTGGGCTCGTAGTGGTTTTGCTTTTTAATGCTATGGCTGATTAATGTTGTATAGTGTTTGAGTTCTCTGGTTGAAAGGTTTCAGGAGTAAATAAATTGGAATAAAGTTTGTAGTTATCTCACGTGGGAAAAGGCTGACAGTTGATCTTCTTGGGAGAAAATCTATATTTAAGGAAGTACAAAACTCTACATGGTGAAGTAAGTTTTAATTTAGTATGTATTCTCCTTTTAATATTAAATATACTTTTAAAAGTTTTGTTGAAAGCCTAGCTTGCTGTGTACACATGCACACACCATGACTAAATTAGATATTTATTCTGATTAAATGTCTTGTAAAGTAAATATGCCTTTATTTATTTTTGTGCACAGTGCAGATGGGCTTGTGGTCACGGTGAAAATTAACTTTGCCAGGTGCAAAGTTAAAATGAGAAGCATGCACTACTATGGGGTTTTTTTTTTTCTGTTGTCACTTAAAATAGGACAGACATGTTTGAGAGAATAATGATATAATGATGGTATTTAATGTCAGTGTTTGTCATATATTTTTTCCTTTTTAATATGAATTAGATGTGTATATATTTAATTGACATACTGTATATTGCTTGTTTGGTCAGAACACCGATAAAGTGACCTTATTTTCTATATAATTGTGTCATGAGAAAAAGAAGGATTATGTTACCTGCTGTTTATCACTCCACTGCCATCCTGAATGCATGAGAAATTCATAATACTGTGGCTTTTTCTTTTTTTAAATAATACATGATACATAATAATTAATGATCAGCGGCATCATTTTCAGCATCGCGTGTGAAATGTGTAAAGATAATGGGATTCTTTAGATCATTTATTATAAGAATTATTTTTCCAAGGCTCAGTCATTAATGACAGCCAGCATGAGGTTATAGCAGATTACAGAATATTACCTCAGTTTCATTCAATGTAAATATTCATCTGTATTGGTGTGAATCTTTCAGCAAGGACTTTGGGCAACTTTTCAAGGTTTATATGTAAATTCAAAACAAGAATAATGAAGTTTAATATGTTGTCACTGAATTTACTGAATGTCTATTTTGTTTCATTTGTTAAAGCAATATTTCACTGAAAATGCAGATTCACTTCATTTTCCCTTTATTCGAATGTAAGTGATAAGTTTAGACATGTTGAGTTTTGCACTTGATCTGAAACACAAAAGCTAACATTATGGCTAAGTAATAGCATTCACTTACCCAAAATATTCATCAAACCTCAAGCAGCTTTTCACTGATTGGAATAAAAGTCTGACAGCATCCTAAACCACATGTTCACACTATAAAGTGACCATGTTTGTGCACAATACAACCAATGACATTTACCTGAGATTTTCTCAGTTCTTCACAAATCAGGTGTGATGTGATAAAATGACAAAACAATTGTCATGAACAATTCCTCAGTTCCTCTAGTTCCCGCCTGCGAATTATGTCATATATAGTGTGATGTCCCAAAGTGGGCCAAAAATCTTTTTTATTTGATATTACCCTGTAATGTACAGTATAGCACAAAAGTCTCGAAGCCACTGCTCATTTCTTCATATTAATTAAATTTAATTAAATTATGCAGATAAAATTAAAGGAATGGAAACAATTTTTTTAATGCCACAGGTTACAAAGTACCCAAAGATATAATTCAGAAATTGGTTGTTTATTTAAGAACCCCACAGCAGCCTCATTTCCCCACCTATCTGTTCCACCCACTCAGCATTCAGCATCACCAGTATACTAATCACAGGACTGATCATCAGCACCTGTTTCTCACTGGTTTCATTCACTGGGGGTTTTTTGTGCTTGAATTATTTATAGGTCACTGTGTGGCTTAACAAACAATGAACATTTCTCTGAAACTGGTCAGGGACTGGACTGAAAATCGCAGCCAAAAATAAGAGCCAGGAAAGTTTTATAGAAAGGCTGGAGAACTATTCCTCAAGAATACATTAGGACTAGATCTTTGGAATAATGAAGAAATGAGGGGTGGCTCAAGACTTTTGCACAGTACTGTTTTACATTTTATTAAATGTGTAAAGATGTGTCTGTACTGTTTTACTGCATGTCCACAAGAGTTGCTTTCTGTTGTGAACAAAGGGACATAACAAAGGGTTATAAAGTAACTTTATAAATTATATATTATTATTTAATTTATTTTTGGGTCTATTTGGGTATTCTGGTATTTTCCCCCCTCATTTAGATTCTTGTTGCTTTTATAAACATTGAAACAGAATTGTACAAAAACCTGGAAGTTCTAAAGATAATAATGCAGTAACATCCAACTAAAGAAACCTGAAAATCACATTAAGAAAAAAAAAATAATAAAAAGATTAAATAATTTATTTAAATGGTTTTAAGAAATTATCCTGCTTTGGTTAAAGTTGAACTGTTCTTCACTCTACCACTCATTTAACTCTGTTAATAATTTAGCTCACTGTAAATTTCTGAAACTGGTTATTGGTTTCTTACAGGCTCAGTAAGACCATGATCATGTCAGTGTTTGATTTAGTGTGCAATGCGAATCAAAGACAACTCGTCCGACTTCTGATGCTGGATTGTTGTGATATGTTTCCTGGTGTTGGTCCTCAATGTTCTTCACTAGTGATACACTACAGTATATTGAAATTGCCAATAAAAACTCAAATAAAATCTCGCAGCTGTTTTTTCTATTATTCTTTCTTTCTTTTCTTTTTTTTAAGAGATAAAATACATAAGAAGGATGCAGTCATGTGAGACTACATTGTGCTTTAACTGTAAAACGTAGAGCTTTACAACATTACTATTATTATTTGGTTAAATGTTTGAGATTAGAATCCCTCAGCCGGCTAAGAGGAGGCTCCCCTGAACAACAGAATGGTTCGTCCCGGAAGTGGTTGAGGATTCTGTTTGTTCTCCATGGCAACCGTGAGACGCAGAACGCAGCAGCAGGTGAGTAACCAGCATATTAACCACCACTGGGTTCACCGCGAGTTTCTTTTAATTTATTACAGTTTGGGAATGTAGAAAACGTTTAGAAGTTTGTGGTCATGATTTTTGCTGTTTATTTTATTTCAGCGAAGTGTTTCTGATCCGAGTTGATCATGAGATTGGGGGGGGTTAAATAATACTACTGATGACTAACTTCCGTGTTTGCGAGGCAGCAGAGTAAACACTGGGTTAATGTCTCAAGGCAGTGGCAGTGTACTTGAGGCAGCATTTCGTTTTATAGCCACTTTATGACTTACAGAGGATTTCAAATTATTTTAAGCAATACAATACATGTAAAAATAACACATTTAGTCATTTTAGATAAACTGCATAAAAGACGGAACGCATTAGCTTATAGTTAAAATACAGTAATATATTTAACAGAGACACGTTAAACCAGACTGTGTTCTGCAGAAAATCCTTTTCTGTTGGATTTTCAGTAACAAATCTGTGTATAACATTATGCATGTTAATTTCAATACCTAATTAGAAGGGTACTGAAGAGGAGAGCTTACTACAATTATGATCAGCTTCTAGTATATAACTGGCATTAAATCTTTGAATAAAAGTTTTCTTGGTTAAACACACAAAATATATTTTTAACATATTTTTTTTTGTTAAAGGGCTTCTCTTTTAATTAAAACACAGTAATTACATTAAATTATTTCTTTTATTTGTATTTTTTGATTTTCTTAGGTTTTATCGTACATGTCATGCAAAATGTAATTGCACCTAGTATAATGACAATGTAGATGATTTTATTCTATATATATTATTTATTATATATATATAACATGTTTGACTATTCTATTTTATTACTATTTTTTATAATAAAAAATATTCCTGTAAAAAAAATATATATTTTTAATTATTATTTTTAATTTAATTTTATTTTATTTTATTTTTTACCTAATTCTGTGCTTTGGCAATACGAATGTCTATATTTGTCATGCCAATAAAGCACCTTTGAGAGACAGAGAAGGAGAGAGAGGGAGGTGTTTAGCAGTGTGTGTCAGTACTCAGTAGTTGGTGTAAATCTCCATTTCAGACAGAATAATGGCGGGAACTTCTCGGCATGACCGGGAGATGGCGGTAAACGCTAAGAAGCAGCTGAAGGAGTGCTCGGACCCTGTGGACCGGCTGCGGCTGCAGTGTTTAGCCCGAGGATCATCAGGAATTAAAGGCCTCAGCAGGTGAACACACATGAAAGGAGAGCACACACACACACACACACACACACATACACACAGCTGTCCAATCACATCAGCAAAATAAACAAACAAAAAAAACTTATCCATCCTTCCCCACAATCATGGGTTGATTTGTTTGTTTGTTTGTTTTTTCCCCAAACACAGAAACTTTGCAACTTTTCAAGTGTCAAGTAGAATTAAAGTCATTATTACTTTTATAACGTGAACATTTTACCACTACCAGAATATGGGAAGGACATTGCAAAAATTTAGAATTTTTAAAATGAGAACATTATTATTATTTTTAGTCATAGAAACAACCGAAAACAACCATAAATACATGTGATCATGTGTATCTGTTCTATTTCTTTGCATAGGAAAAAAAAAAAACGACAGTAAAAACCATAGCTATGCTTCATAGTGAAGGCATTTTCATTTACACAATGTACCGGATTCTGACTAAACAGCTGTGTTTCTTCAGAAACCTACTTGTTGGTGAGACTAATCAGAAAAAAAGGCTTCAGTTTGCTAGGGAGAATAAAGTTTGCACTTGCAATATAAAAAAAGGTCATGTGGTCTGATGAGTTCAGATTGACGCTATTCCAGAGCGATGGGCTCATCAGGATGAGAATGGAAGTTCATGAAGCAATGCAACCATCATGCATAGTGACCCTTGTACACTACTGTATCTCTGTACTTCTGGAGGCAGTGTTATGATCTGAGGTTTGCTTTAGTTGCTCAGGTCTAAGTCAGCTAATGATCTGAAAGTATTGAATGGCCTCAAGGGAGCTTTTTTATTTCCTGATGGCATGGCCATATTCCAGGACTCAAACTGTGAAAGACTGAAAGGTTCTGGGAGCATGAGGAATCTTTTTCACACAAGAACTGGCCACCACATTGTGTGCTGTAATCAAAGCCAAAGGTGACTAAATGACATCTTGAAGTGTGACCCTGTTCTTGGCCAGGCAGTACAGTATATGGCCAGAAGCATTGAGACAAAAGTGTAGGACATAGAGTCAAAAGGACCTCTGCAGTACTCAAAAGTGCCGCAGAAGTTCCCAATTCACCGTAAGACTTCAGAGATGGACACCACGACTTCAAAAAAGTCCTGTCACATATTTGTACCATCCATTAACTAAACCAGCTGATTATAATTAACACAACTCTTCAGCAGACAATTAGTTATTTCACCTGTTTTGTGCACAGGGAGAACTATAATACATGGATTGGAGGTGAACGTTTGAATGCATTGACTGTTCCTGGCGCGTTCTCACATCATGTCCAATGTAAGCTCTGGTCCAGCCTGGCTCTGGTCTGACCAGGATAAAGCACGGACTTAAGAAGAACTTAGGAATGAATAAATGTTATATATATTTGAACTGCTACAGCAACAGTTCAGATTTTTTGGAAGACAGGAGCTAAAGATCTCACTGGAAAATGTGCTTAGGTTATTACTGAGCATCATACAAAGAGCTTATCTATCTAAATATGTTAATAAAGGAAATAAGGTGGGTGCATTTTTTTTTTTTTTTTTCAATTTGCGTATTCACTGAATCTTTATCTTGATCTGTAAGTGTAGGTGTTTATTCATTTTTTGTTTATCACTTTGGAATTTTGTAATTTTTCATTTTGGGCCTTAAAAAAAAATTTAATAATGCTTTTAATAAACAGATTAACAAGCAAACAAGCAAAACTCAAATGCCAACACTGTTATCCACCCCCACCCCTTTTTTTTTTTTTTTTTTTTTTTTTTTACATATTAAGAGCTTTTCGGATTATGGATGACGACAACAACAGAATGCTGGACCTGAAGGAGTTCATGAAGGGTCTGAATGACTATGGAGTTGTCATGGAGAAAGATGAGGCCATGGCACTGTTTCAGCAATTTGACAAGGATGGAAGCGGACAGATTGACTTTGATGAGTTCCTCCTCACTCTCAGGGTAACCACAAGAGTAGATTTGTGTAGACTGTAATAGTGTATAATTGTCATGTTTGGTATGCATCGATTTCTATTCTGCAAAGTGCACAACTGGCTGACCTGGGAGCGTAGATACAGTACTAAAGTACTGTTGATAAGCAAAGTGCAAAGTAGGGCACAGAGTAGAAGGTTGTGAACTGGGGGAAGGAAGCATGTTTGTAGAAATGAAGTGCTTTTATACAGCACGGTTTCTCTGCATTGGTGGGCAAAAGTATTGGAACAAAAGTGCAATTCCAGGTTTTTACTGACATTCTAATTTGTTTTGTTTTTTTACAATAATACCATTCAGGATAATAAGGTGTGAAGTTTCTTTCCAACAATTAGTATTTAGTGTGAAGTGCTTTATTCTTTAAACTCTGCTGGATCTGGTTGGAAATAGAGTCAAAAAGACACCTGCAATACTCTTAATCCGTAGAAATTAATCCATGCCTGCTTAATTGCTTCCTGGAGACCAAATACAGAAGATAGCTTCTTGACTCCTACTGCCTTGTTCACCATTGTACAACAGTTTTCTATTGGGTTTAGGTCTGGAGATGACTCAGACCATGGCACCAGAAGCTAAATCCCTTCTCACAGTCTGTTTTTCCACTAGGTTTTTTAACTCTTCAGCCAGATGGGAGGGCTGAGGCAGAACCATAATACAAGGCTTATGCTGTCTTAATAATTATGGCGACCCTTTTACACTCTCAATTACTTTTGTTAGTGCAGTACATACTGTAGCATCCTGTGCTTATCTAAGCGAGCAGACTATCTGATATTGCTCGGTTTGCTCAAGTCAGCTTCTCACGTACTTTAATGTTACATTCCAAGATGCAATGTTACAAGATGTTTCACTTCTTGCACAGAGCACAGTTCGTGGTTTGATTTTTCTCTGATACTGGCATTTTCAGTTATGTTTACGCAGGTTTGTGTTCACAGCCACCGATGTCCAACGCTAGGAAGGAGGTGATCATGCAGGCGTTCAGAAAGCTGGACAGGACTGGTGATGGTGTGATCACTGTTGAAGATCTGAGAGGAGTGTATAATGTAAAACATCACCCCAAATATCAAAACGGGGAATGGACAGAGGAGCAGATCTTCCGCAAATTTTTGGACAGCTTTGATTCTCCTGACGATAAGGACGGGCAGGTAGGCGAACACTACAGAAAAAGGTGCAAGGTTTCTGCATACTGTATCATATGTATCATATATAACGTTTGAGTTGATCAGTGTGTTGGAAGGTATTAGTAATATATTTGTCACTCTTGATTATGAATGTGGATAGATATTATTAAAAGGCATGTTCACACTATTACTGTTTCTCTCACTATTGTTTTTACTGTATGGAATATTAAACAGAACGAATCATTTTAAAGTTTCCGTAAAGATGGTTGCTAACTTCACCCTGTTCTGTGCATCAGGTCACTAAAGAAGAGTTTATAAATTACTACTCTGGTGTGAGTGCATCCATTGACAGTGACATCTACTTTATTGTCATGATGAAAAATGCCTGGAAACTTTAGTGTCTTCGAAGGTTTGTCTCAGGGTAAAGTACTACCAGATGGAGCTCCATTTTTTTTTTTTAAAAACAGCGAACCAGAACCAATCATAACATGGACAACAGATTGATTATGTACTTGTCCTGATTCAAGCAAAACTACATCAGTCCTTTAACAGCTTTTGTGGGTGTGTGCGGTTTATTAGAGTTTATCTGCAGATTACCAACCACTAATGGCATGTTTTTGTGTTCATGAATAAAAATCTTAGATAATATGTGGTCATGAGCTATATAAGCTAAATATGCATAATCTTGAAATCTTGTGCTGACCAGCTTGATAATGTGACCTGACAAAGTTTCTGAGAGAGTTATATAATAAAGGGCGTTCAAGTTAGACAAGAACTTTTGCAAAATAACAGAACACAGTTATGCGAGTAAAAACCCTCCCTTAAATTCTCTATATAATACCCCATTACACTTAAACACTTCTTCCAGCGTTTCACTAGTGTACTGCTCGTACACCATCAAGCTAGAAAGTTTTCTCAGTATGCCGGAGCCATGATCGGTTTGCCAGCTTGCTAATATGAGCTGACGCTTTCAGGAAAAAAATTACATCCTTGTCGAAAACTCTATATTAAATATTCATAATATTAAATGCTCATACTATCCAGCTTGGTAAAATACTTACCTGACAGAATTTCTCTGTGAACGCTACTTGTATTGACGTTAACGTTTTTCACTTCTAATACTAGCCAAACTATTAACATGATTTCTGAAGGGATTTTTAATTCACATTCTTAAATATATGAATAACTTGAATATAATAATAACTATGTGGACCAACCTGACAGAATTTCTGTGAGAATGTTTGCTGTTTTAATTTCACTTCTAATGGATATATAACCATGCCAGTCATAACAAATAAAAGCCCTCACTGCATAAGAACATCATATCTGTTACCTGGCTTTCTGTGTCCTTTTGCTTTAATTAAAGGCTAAAAGCAGCCTGTTGATGTGTTTTGATTAAATCAGGATATTGGTCTTTCCCTCTCAGTGCTTGCAGATCTTTTCTTCCAACTTAGCATTAGTTTGATGGATTTCAGAAATGAAAATGCTTCGAAAGTCTTTCCTTACTTGCACTGGATCCACTTTTCTGGGTTTATTACGGCACAAAACAGGCAAATTTGTAACAGTATTTCTCAGTGCAGGCAAGCAAGGGTGTTAACAGTGTTCGTCTCTCTATCTCTGTTATCTGAAAAGGGCAGGTGATGTGGCGAACCTGCTACACTGAGCCTCTCTCTCTATTTAACGATTAGCTTCTTTGACATTCACACCTGCTTGGGTCCTGAAATGAGAAATACACTTTTAGAAGAACGCAAGAAGCTGAAATAATCGATCGCTCGTATGAACAAACATGGACGCTGATGTGTTTTTCTCTGGGTTGGGCAGTTTTTATCTTTTCCTTCATCTTTTCATTCCACTGTGTAGCTGTAACATGGGTGATGGAAACATTTTTATCTTTAGAATCAAGAAAGATGCAGTCACATTAGGGGAAATTGGTTCGGTGGAAATAAGTTTATCCACTTTTCTGTCTACAGGTCACGAAAGAGGAGTTTGTGAACTACTACAGTGGAGTGAGCGCGTCCATCGACAGCGATGTCTATTTTATTTTGATGATGAAGACATCATGGAGGCTATGATGGTTTTATAATTGTATTTACTTTTTACTTAATTTATAACATCTAAATGTTCCACTGTGATGTTTTTTTTTTATTTTTTATGAAGCACTGATTGTATAAAACGGCCAGTTGATATTTGTGAAGATTTTGACCTTTGATTATTTCTCTTTCAAGCATTTGCTTTTTTTTGCACCCCTAATTAGTACGCCCCTGTAAAGATGGTTGCACACTGTTCACGGAAAAAAGAAGTGGGTGTAGAGACAGATGGTTTAATGGACAGGTCATACAAAGTTTAAATAAAAATTGTTTAAAAAAAAAAAAAGTTTGACCCAATTCTATCTCTACCCCAGTGCAATGACACCTATTCACACATTCTTTTACAGTCGCTGCTATTAACAGAAAAAGCAATCGGCCTTCTGGCTATTTTTTTCTTGTCATGAAAGGAAACCAGAGTACCCAGAGGAAACCCATGTGGTGAAGAACCTGTGAAAGGCAATAACCTATGCTCAGGATCAAATCACGGAGCTGTAAAGCTGCACCACTTTGCTGATCTACAGCCATTAGAATTTTTACTTTTAACTTTTTTTTTTTCAGAACTGTATCTCTTGATTTGTGAGCACAGTGTGCACTTTGAACATGGTGAATCCTCAGAATTTGCTCTTGCATCTATATGAATCCTAGCACTCTTTAATAACACTACACAGCATTGTGATTGGAGCAGAATACCAAACTTTTAAACACTTGCTCCCCTCCAGATAAGGATAATATTTTCCTTTTCTTGAAAAGAGACAATTTTTGTAAAAAAGTATTCCTAAATCTACAGCATGCCCGAAAAGTCAGGTGTCGATAAGAATATTTAATGCAAAATCTGTGAAAACGTGATACAGCCTCTAAGGATGGCTCTTTTAGGACAGCTTCTATTGGTTTCATCCTTTTTTAAAAAAATACCACAAAATGTAAGACTTACAGTTTTCACTTTGTCACATAATGAATCAGGTTTTTTTTTTTTTCCTGGGCAGAGTATAGCTCCACCCCCAAGCCATACTGTAGCTTAACTCATCACTTTTTTATTAACTCACCGGACATATGTAGTTTCAATGGAAAGGAAGAGGTGATTTGTGGGAAAGGAGGTTATTTCAATTCCCTTAAACAGCAGAGGGATCTGCATACTACTTAACTTCCCCTTTCAATATTCTTAAGAAATTGCAACGAGTCTTAGTCTTAGAGATGTTTTTTAATATCTGGTTTTGTTGTGCAAAATCTTTAATAAAGCCAGTAGTACAAGTTATTATTGCAATTTACCATACACTGTAAATGCCTTGTTTTAATAAAACAATTACCATTAAGAGCTTGTGAGAGATGGAACTGTGATGTTACAAGTAATGAAGCAGTGATTAGGAATACGTAAACCTGAGAATACTGAATATTTAAATCATCCACTTTACAGTAGGCAGGACTTAATGGGCCTCAATCATCAAACTGGCTATGTACAGATTTGTGCATAAATCATTTGAAGGCGGCACAAGAAATATTCTATTTACAAAAATCCGGTATATCTGTAGTAGACGATGTAGATGATGTGTTGCAATGCGCCACCTGAAGCGTAGACCTTTCACTGTTCTGATTGTTTTTCGTCATTTTCAGCTTTACCTTCACAGAAGTTTTGTGAAGGAAATTGTAAATACAAATCAGCTCTACTTTGGTAATGTGTGGTAAAAAAAAAATAATAATAAATTGGTATTTCTGCAAATACGTTAAGCTGAGTTATGGAGAGCATTTACAAATAGCTTTACTCATAGATTGATAAATGAGGTCCATTTTAAGAGAAAATGTACATTGTAAGACAGTTACAAGTTATTTATAAATCATAGGAATACATAATCCTTAATATTTGTATTAAAAAAATAGTAATGCTTTTAAAAACCTTCACTGTCAGTGCAGCTGGGTGAAAATACATTCCCTCTGATTTACTGAAATAAACCATACACACAAGTACAAAAACAAAAAAGAAATACTGTGTACAGACTGGCATCAGCAGTGATTACTGTAACAGTGACTAAAGCTAGCAGCTGTATTACTGTATATGTCATCAGCAGTGATGATTAAACAAGTGCCTACATTTGTGAAGACCCAAACTCCTAAAATGCTAGCAGCTAACTTCGTGCCATACTGTGATTATGATTATTAAGTGGTTTCAGCATTTCACTTCTTCTTTCAGAAAAACCAATGGTTTCGTGCAAATCTACAAAACATTCAACGGGCAAATCCAAACCACAGCAGATCTGACGCATTACAGTGACGTTTCATGGGCATATGTTGTACATGCACGTAATATATAGTTCCATGAAATTGACACGCACTGAAGAGAAATACATCGGAAATGTATTCTGGTAGGTAACAAGTGACTTCTAGATAGGGCTTAGCCCAGGTTAAATATTAGAACAAACGCCCACATGAAATCCGTACATTTTGTTCAGTTTAACTTCCTGTATTGAGAACCTTTCCTAACCCTGAAGTCTGCATACACCATGTGATGAGTCAATTACTCACTCCATCTGTGCTAATAGAGTGATGGAAGGCCTTTAAGATGGTGCCTGGGTTTCCCCAGGGGAAAGACAACTTGTAGAGAGAGTGTTAAAACGTTCTTGAGACTGTCCCTTATTCTCTGAATTAATAGTCTTCCCTGCCTGTGTGTGTGTGTCACATTTCGTGTTTTAACTTTTTAACCTCTCGAGACACCACAGCTCTCATATGACAGATGACTATGCAATTTCTTCCTCTACTCATTGTGTCCTTTTCCTTGTAAGATCCTCGTATGAGGATCATTTTGTATTAGTCTTTGACTAAACCTCAACCTCCTGTCTTAAAACATTAATTTCCATGATAGGTTCAATAGTTATACCGATGCTAATAAACAGAAACAGTGAGGAGAAACTACAAGGCACACAATGTAAGAGTTTGGCTACGAGGAGGCTATGATACACATATGTTTAAAATGTTATGATTACAGATAATCACCTAGTTAATTGGAATAATACTTATTAGCAAATGCTGAGCAGGCTACTTAAAAAAAAAAATGCAGTTAGCATAAGCAAGCTAGCTGCACTGAAAGCAGTGAATGGCAAAAGTAGCATGACTAATTTGAAATTACATTATTGAAGCTACATTGTTGATGTTAGCATGTAAATGCATGTAAACAGGTCATATTAGCAGTCAGGAACATCTTTGAGTCGTTTACTAAATGATGTTAGCAGTCATGCAAAGGACTGCTAACATTTAGGCATCTGGCAGACACTCTTATCCCAGAGCGACTTACAAAAGTGCTTTGCAGTTTTTAGCATTAGATATATCTTTACACTGGGTTACTACTAGGTTACTAACTAAAAGTACCATCATTTTTCATTTTCTTTTTTAGCAGGGGTGAGAGTTAACCCAAATGCCTAAGAAACCGATATCTCTTTAGGTCATTTGTCATACGTCAGTGGCTGTCGATTGACAGACATATCAACATACGGCATGACAATATATATATTTCTTTATACATGAAGAAAATTAAATATAGCACTTGGTATAGCTGCAGCATTAACTAATTGAATTAATTACTTGATTGAAAATAACTAGTAGCTTCTCTAGTAGTGCTATCGCTTGAGTATGTTTATAGGTTACTGAGCTACACAGTAAAGAACATTTGCAAAGGCTAAGCTTTCAGCACTAGTGGTTTTACAAGAATCAGCATCGACTCTTCTCATCGCTTCGCAAATCCACCCACTCATATCTCGAAGGTGCATTAATTTGATGACTCATATTAGTAGGCACAAAGGCTTGCTCTGGCACGTACGGTGAAAAAAAATCATACCACAACACTGTTAAGCATATGGAGTTCGAGTTTTTTTTTTTTTTTAACATTCAGAGAAATCTAGCAGCGAGAAATACTGGATTGACTGAGCCTGTTGTACAGCTGCCTACACACTGTTGCCATGTTTCCTATTTATGTAGGATGTCAGCTATAATGTAGGTGATTACAAGACCTGTCAGTCATGCATAATAACCATATCTTTGTTTCGATTAGCTATTTGGTAATCCGGTTCTGGTCAAGGATTTCTAACTGAGGTCTACCATGTGGATAAAGCAGCCTGATGAAATGAGCAGCTACAGATGAGAGATTTACCTGTCGTGATTTTTTTTATCCCCTTTTTCACTGTGTTTTATAAAGGCTTGACATGGTGACGTATGTCTCGTCTTTAGAATGTCTTTGTAGAGCTGCTACACTTTGGCATTCAGGGTCATTGCGTACATCCTCAGTAGACGCACTTTCATCCAGCAGACTAACTGTCATCTGGGATGTCTCCAAATCCAGACTTTGGTCATCTTTATATTGCTTCTCACTGACTAAAGTGGGACTAGAACGTTTCAAAGCTGCAACCTCATCATTGTAGGATTCTGTTGCGTCACCCTGGTCATCATCAAACCCAGTGGTGAACTGCTTCTCCTCATTGTAAACCACTGGATAAATGTTGATATCTTTGAAGATTTCAGGGCTGAAACTCACGGGTAAGCGCTGTAACAAAACATTTATTTATTTATTTATTTCAGTAATTTACTACTTTTTCCAAAATTATTTCATGTATACATTCCTTTAGATGATTCAATCCAGCTTACCTCCTTTTGTCTGTGGATTTGAGCGAGAGTGGCCTTTGGGTCTGGAACATCTGGGAAAATGTAGGCCAGTATCCTAGAGGAGGCAAAATGTGAACAAACCCAAGGCAATTAAACACTATATACAGTACATGGTTGGAATGTCACATGTTTGTGTTGAAAATGCACTCACTCTTTCTTCCATCGTAGGATTGGAAATATGATGACAACCAACACGATGGGAGCTAAGCAAAGGAGGATGTACAGAACTGGAGGAGGATGGTCGACTTCTGAAAAGTTAAGAAATCTTTAGATCTTAGAAATATGAATAGGAGAATAGGCTAAGGGGAAACATATATTACTACTTAGAGGAAGCGAGGCTGATTAGAGGATATGAAAGATGTTGGCGCCAGTTGTGATACCAAATTTATAACAATATTTAAGATCGTAATCTCGATTTAAAATTAAACCATGTGTGATTTCAAACTGTGTCTTTATTGTAATGGTGAAGGACTATACAAAAAAAGAAACACAAAGTCCAAATGGAAAGCTCTTTTGGAGATCTGTAGGAAACCTGGAACCTTTACATCCTCCAATGGCTTCCTGTAATTTCCTGCATAAAATTCCAAAACATTGATGCCTGCCTACAAAGTAAAAAAAAAAAAAAACTGACCTCAATGCACTTATTATACCCTATAGTGCACCACATTCCCTCCGATCCTCCAGCACTCCTCCACCATCTCAGGGATCGGGGAAGACATGCATATAGAATGATTTCTGTTCTGGTACCCAGGTGGTTGAATTAATATCCTCTACATTTCCATACAGACGAGTCACTGGCAATCCTTAAACAGTTTCTAAAGACCTATCTGTTTAACTAGTGTAATGATATGTATATTGATGGAAACCTTTAACTCACTAATGTAAATCATTCTGGATAAGGGCATCTACCAAATGCCTAAATGGAAATGGAAATGATGCCGTGGTTTGAATGGGCCGTGATGCTCCATCAGATATAAATGAGTCAAAAAAGTAAAAAAAAGAAGCTTTCATTGCAAGTCATTTGAATAAACCATGGTCATATAGTCTGACATTTATTTTTCTTTAAAAAGACACAGACTGATTTATTCTGAAAGATTAGAAATATATTTAAAGCGATAGTAACTATCATGCATTATGTAAGCACACACTAGTTTCTCATGTAGTGTGTCACAAAGCCTGTCCTTTTACGACAGTGCTGCTAAATTCTCGATTCTGATTGGCCAGGAGGTGTTGGTTAATTTTCTATAATGACAAATCATGTTGGTTGTTTAGTCTCATATTTTGATGCTTTATGAAGATACAATACAAAGGACATCCTTTCCTAAAATGGCATGTCCCCAAGTGTTTTATTCCTTGCTCTAATGATCAATTGAACAAGCGTCCTTTGATGTTGTTGGTACAAGACTGAAATTAAAAGTCACTAGGAGACAGGTCTGAACTTTTGCTTTCACCTGATCTAAGAATGTGCTCATAGAGGACTCTCACCATTCGGTCTGGTGTGGTTTACTCTGAAGCTCTTCACCGCGCTCCATTGAGTCCAGCTCCCATTGAAGAAGTCCACAGGTTTAGCTCTGACCCGTACGTTGTATATGTCATTGTCCTTCAGCTTGTCTCCCCCTATTCTGATTGGTTGGTAATTCACTTTCATTTTCTGTCACAAAGAGTTGTAAAATTTTTTTTGTAAAATCATGTTATTGTAAAATTTTTATACCATTTTTTATGTGCTGTATGAGGTTATGGAAATCTGAAGTCACCTCTTTATTAGTGGAATGGTTTTCCCAGAATTCCACTTGGAACTCAGGGTGTTTGACATAGTCATGCATGTATCTTAAGTGTATAACAGCCTCATCGAGCTTATATGTAGCATTTTCTATCTGCGGGGTTGGAATTTTAACTGCAAAGTACAAATAAGACAAATGCTTTTACTGTCCAAAAGTCACTTAAACATCAGCAAATAAAGGGGTGACAAAAAAAAAAAAAAAAACATACCAATTTCCTTAACTTTGAACGTTTTTCTTTGGTGTCGCCCTTCTCTTAAGTCCAAGAAAAGGGTGTACTGTGATACAGGACTCACATGCTGAAAAGTGAACCTGTTATCTTCCATAGTTTCATTGAAACATTCGGAACTGTTGTAATTGGATGCAAAAGGACTATAGACAAGACAAAAAAAAAAACGATGCACCAAAATCAATTTTTGCTAGAAATTTTACAAAATAAAATGAACAGAAATTCCAGAAACAGCAACTGTACCAAAGTTTTGCACATGTCTCATAGATCTCGAGGTCATCCTCATTCAGAACACAAATTATCCTGGACTGTGATAGGTTCATCAATGACCAGCAGTCAGGGTCATTGAGCTCTTCTGGATTAGAATATATGGATGAAACCGATCAGGAATTACAATACAAAATGCAATATCCTTGAGAAAATGCACAACCAATTAACTAATAATGCAATAAAGAATGCTTATAGAAGAACATAGTTGAACATGTACTGTAACAGGAAGAGTATTAGATTAGAGGACCTGTGATGACAATTTCTTTAAGGAAATATAATAGATTAAACAAGCAAAAACATTAACACATAGTTTCATGTCATGTTTTTCATTTAATCCATTTACCAACCAATAAAATTATTACAGAAACCAATAATTATGATACCAGCAGCAAAAATAGTTAAGTTTGTTCACTTTTGTTACATCATAAAACCTTACAGATTATGTAAAGGCTCAAATTGCATGCTTTACTCAACTCTCTCCTGACTTTAAAACATGAAGTACCTGATAATAAATGAATAATCTGCTCACAGCATTTGACTGAGATTTAAAAAAAAAAAAAAAAATCTCTTACCATCATCTCCACTTTGAGAATGAGCCACAAACGGATACAGCGCCAGGATCGTCCAGAAAAGAGTTGCCATTTGTAGGACTGGAAAATTCACAGAGATTAAAGAGTAGAGAAAGAGCAGCGCAGCATTGCAGTGTGAGCGATGAATGTACGTGAGTGAGCTGGTGGTGCTGTATTTACACCACAGAGCAGAGGAAGAGGGAAGAGAAACAGCGATAGAGAGAGAGAGAGAGAGAGTGTGAGTGAGTGAGAGAGAGAGAGAGAGCGAGAGCAAGAGAGGTCGAATATAATCTTTTTTTTCTACAGCTGTTTAATACATATGCATTAAAAAAAAATGCAGAAGTTTGTGTAGACAAAAATCCTCAGCAAGTGAAACTAGACAGACTGGTTTACCATAGTGTGCCTTGCAAGCAACAACAGCTATGAAGAAAATGAGCAATGCACTAAACATATGACTCATAAATACAGAAACGGAGCATACTGTGTTTTATAAAACACATCAGAGTGCGGACTATATTTAAATGTGTCGTGTATTAGAATTATGTTTTCATTATACCACCCTATTCAAAAGTTTTTAACACCTCTGATAATTAAACTTTATTTTAATTATTGGAAATATAAACTGTGGCCTGCACAATTGTTTGAGCAGCTGATCCAAGGGAATTACTGATAGTTGTGAACTTAATCAAATTGTTAGGGATAATCCCTAAAAAAAAAAAAAAAGGTAAGGAACGCTGTTAAAGTCAAGTTGGGTCTGAAAGACATCGAAATTGTACTTATGTACTAAGAGAACTATTCATAGACAGGTTAGACGTGAATGCAAAACTCTTCGATCACATCACTACCAAAGACGTGCAGAAATCAGTCCACTGTGCAGCCATGCTTGCACAAAGACGCTTACCAGCAATCTCATCACAAAAATATGCAGCCCAGCCCCGAGGCATTCTGAAAAAACAAAGATTTGTTGGCAGAAAAAAGGAAAATCAGGAAAATCGACTGACTCAAACAGAAATGATTACTTCATACGGATGGAATTCTGTTATGCTTTGTAGTTGTGCAACAGCTTGTGTTACTGGACATATTGTACAGATAAATGGAGGAATTGATTCGAATATTTATCAACAAATACTGAAAGTCAGTGTCCAACAGTTAGTGAAGAAAATGAAGCTGGAAAGAGAACAAAATGGTGATCCCAAGCATATCTGAACATGAATAACAAATATTATGGAGGGGGAAAAAATGAGTGGGTATATCTCAAACATCACATGGACTTAGACATCACTCCTCAAAGAAGCACTGGGAAAATCCTCCAGCAAGAACAAAAGGACTGTAAACTGGCCATAAGAAACATATGACATGCTTTTAATCACATTCCCAGCATTTACATAGTTAAGGTGCAGAAAGTTAAAGCAAAAGTGAAATAATAATAATAATAATAATAATATTTAAAAAAAAACAAGTCTCCTCTCAACACTCCAATCTGAAAAACAAAAACAAGCGGTAACCTGCTCCAGCCCACTTCCTGTCACCTCTGGTAATTGGGGTTACATCAGAATGAGGCCAACGTAAAGGGAGGAATTACTTTGCACATCTCTGATCTTCCAGTGAACTGAGCACAGCAAGAGACAAGTTGGTCACATGACAGATGATACAGAAAGACGAAGTACACACTCTGTGAAATCATCATTTTTGAAAAGTCGGTGGTCAGATTAAGCAAACCGAAGCATTATACTTGAAGATTGACGGCATGCGGGAAGTCGAGACTTGTGGTTACGAGTTGTATACTTCCTGTGTCAACAGAGAATGCTGCTTGTTGTTCTCACTCCAAAAACAGGGGAGCAAGTTCTCTGCACCAATCACCATGTAAGGAATAAAACACTTTGCGGTGTAGGGTGTGATGTGGCCACACTTGAAACGGATCGTCAACACCACAAAGATTTTCCTTTAACGGCATATGAAATGATTTATTCCACTTTTACCGCAGCAATATTCCAATCATCAATTGTTCTCCTCATTAAAGAACATGTCATACTTTTTTTTTTTTTATTATTTGTAATTAATGTTCCAGGACAACGTTGTTGTTTTTTTTTATCACTTATATTACAGCAGTTGTAAACAAACATTTCCTCATCAGCCACCTTACTTCTCTCTTCTCTTGAACTTAATAAAAAATAAATAAACACACAGGTCATTTCAGGTCACCTGACTGATAAAACACAAAGTCCTCTCTCGCATGGTTTAAAATGTATAACTGTACCTCTGACTCGGAGAGTTCTTTCAAAAAGACTAAAAAAAGTCAGCATATAAACGCTATTAAACAGTGCTGTGGGTATTCACTTTTATATAAAAGTGTTGGCTAGTTGGGGAACTCAACCTGGGAGTGTGACTGGGTAGAGTTTAGTTTCTGTATAAACCTGCTGTAAAGTGCATCATCTGTATGATAAAGCAGTAAGGGGACTGGTGGTGTCCCAATGTGTCACCTGCAATGTCCTATCACTCATTCAGATCAATATCTTTGCTAAACACCATTTGTCAGGGTATGACTAATTCTCTTCACACACATTAGCTGTCTGAGTTACACTGAACTGACTCAATTCATATCAGTTCGGAATCAGACACATGGAACGTGCTGTACCTCACCTAAAATGTAGTCTTGTTTTCTTAGTTAGTTTATCAGGCGGGGTGTGGATTAGCGGGAATCCGCATCGGGAATGGGTGTATGGGACGGGGAATTGATGTGGCACCCCTTGCCCCTTTCACACACTGTTACAGACAATGCCTTCATGCTGCCAGGTTGCAGCACGAGTGTGACACTACGCAGCTCTCAAGGACACAAACTAACACAAATGCACACAAAATGACAGGAAACACATCAGAGGAAAAAACGGAAAGGACCGAGTCATGTCTAGTTTTGTGATGTGATTTTGGACAAAGTCTGGCTTACTGTAATCTATATTCATGAATATAGCAAAAAGCGTAGCAAAAAGCTGTAGGCTGACAGGACGAGCCTTCTGACAGAAGTACACAAATGAAATTGTTTACTTATATTCTATTCGTGTTCCAGGTGATGAACTTCATGGTCAGTGGGCAGGAAAGCAGGAAAATTTATAAGACCTCTATGCCCCTCAATTGTCATTGAAGACAGACTTGAAAAAGTCCAAATCTGTTTAAAAAAAAAAAAAAAAAAAAACGCATTAAAAAAAAATTTGCTTAGGTGACATTAGAATTACTAATCCTTTTTATTTCTTGCGGTATTTAAATATGCATTTAAAGTAGCAAATTATGGCCTCCAATTGAGTCATCACCGTATTTAGGTTGCAAATTTGTTAAAAGAATTAAGGCTAAAACCAATGCCCTTTTTACCTTATTGAGTTTATTTATTTATTTTAGGGCATTTGATAACTGTCCTAAAATACCCCTTTTTACCTTATTGAGTTTATTTATTTATTTTTTTTGGCAATCAATCTACTGAAAGTTAACACAATTTAGGTCAAAGCAACATTCACATAAGTTCAAGCAGACTAACCTCTTTAACCATATTTTCAGAAACAGGTAAACAGCACACAGTTGCATAATGAGAAGCTCGAGCATGTTTGAAGAGGAGATATAGATAAGAGGTAAATCCATATACATTAAAGATCTGTTTTCCCGTTAAAGGCTGTGTGGTCGTGTCAGTTTCTAGGACATACTGTAATGAAACCATGGTAGTGTCATTATTACCATGATGTACTGCAGTAAAACCATATTAGCGGCATGGTTCAGTGACATACTATTGGGCACGCATATTCTAATACCAGGACAGTGGTTAACGCTCTGGGTTACCAGCTGTGGGGTTCAGGCCATAGCACAACCAAGCTGCTACTGTTCATGACTTAAGCAATGGCCTTAACTCTAACTGCTCTGGGGACATTGTATCATGGCTGACCCTGTGCTTTAACCCAAGCTTTCTAGCAAGGATGAACCATAGCATCAGGTAGTGTTATGGGTACCATGTTAGTAAAATTCACATACAATGGTTACAGTAAAATACCATAGTAGAACCATGACAGCATTAAGTAACAGAGTCACCATACATTTCCATAGTACAACCATGATAGTGTTTTAGTAACTCAGATGTACCATATGTGTACATTTATGTGCCATAATGTACATTTACATTTAGGCATTTGGCAGACGCTCTTATCCAGAGCGACTTACATTTTTATCTTATTACACATCTGAGCAGTTGAGGGTTAAGGGCCTTGCTCAAGGGCCCAACAGTGGCAACTTGGTGGTTGTGGGGTTTGAACCTGGGATCTTCCGAACCGGAAGATACCACAGGTAATCCATGATATTACTATTATTACCCTAAAGTACAGTACATTGCCAGTGCCATGTTTGCCATAATGTACCACAGTAAAACCTTGGTTACCATAAAGTATCACAATAAAACCATGGCTCATGTCTTAGGAACCATGATGTCCTACAATAAACCCATTGAAGCATTACAGCTACAGTACCAGATATGTACCAAAGTACAATCATGTTAGTGCCCTGATTACCATAAAGTATATTACTAAAGCTATAGCAGTGGTATGGTAAACTTAAAATACCACAGTGAAGGCATGTAAGCATCAAGGTTACTTTAAATGACTAGTGTAAACACCAGCAGTGTTCTGGTTAGTGTAAAGTACTAGTGTAAAGCCACAGCAGCATCATGGTTCCCATGAAGTACAATAATGTTCAACCACAGGATTATTATGGTTACTGTAAAGTGTACCATAGCAAAACCATGGTAAAGTCATGCTCACCTTTAAGTACTATGGTTAACCACAATAAGCCAAAGTTCAACCAGAGTAGTATTATGATTACTAGCAAAAGTTATAGTAAAACCATGGTAAACCACAGAGTAATATCAGTGTAAAGTGTTTTAAGTATGAAGATTTTCCATATTTTTTATTACAGTTGTTGTTTTTAAGAATTATATCCCGAGCAACATATTGCTTATTTGTGTTTATACTGACCACAAAAAATAAGATGCAGGCCCCTTTTCAATAACTTTAATAAATGAACTACACTGAGTAATTTTTTTTCTTTGAAAATCTATACCTGTAATAGTGACTAAAAACACTACAACTTCTTAAGAAGCTTGAAGAGATTGAGGAGCTGGAAATGCTGTGTACGGGGGTGGGGGAGAGAGTGATGAGAGGGTGAAAGAGAACTGGGTGGAGTGAGCGGGGTGCGGGGCGCCGAGCTTGTGCTCTCGAGTGCGTCCGTGGGCGTTCGCTGTGGTTAGCTTCTCAAAGACGAGAACGCGCGTACGGCGGCAGGGAAAGGGGGTTAAAGCACCCCCCCTCCCCCACACACACACACTTTCTCTGCTCTGTTTGTCTCTGCTCTGCTTTGTCATCATCTTCTCAAATATGCACTGATTGGTTCGTTCTTGTCTTTCACCTCACAGGCGTTGTGGCGGCTCCGGGAGCGGCCCGAGTGAATCGGCTAGACGCTTGAGAAGTCGTGCGGTAGTGCCGCTGCAGAGTAGTGTGCTATACAGGAGAGGTTTCACGATACAGGATGAGAACGTCAGACAAACCCCCTGAAACCACACACCCATCACTGAAGGCCCCTATCACACACATCATCTCTGAACAACAGCTTCAGAGCTTGTCTTATCTGCACGCAGCACTTGTCTGCGCTTGCCATTTGTTAATACTGGAATGTATTCCCCCCCCCACCATCACTCATCCTCTGCTTGCAGTCATCCTCCATCAAGCTATTCAGTTCTCATGGTCTCGAGCTTTATAACTCCAGATCGAATATCCATTACACACATTTATAGCACAGTGATAGCAGTGGGGAAAAAGGTTTCGATCGATATTCCCAAGCTACAAGACAGATCATATAGTTTGTAAAGCTACTCTATTGTTTCTGTGATCATAACATACATGGGGGACTTGTATAACGTTCTGTATAAACGGTAAGCTGTGTGTAGCTGCTGATATCATCTGATGCAGATTAAAGGTGTCGCACTGGTTTAAGAGGTATAAAGCTGTAGCTTTAAGTTTTCTTAAATATGACAAGCTGCATTATTTTGTCTTATTAGCTTAAAGAGAGGGAAAAAGGAGGCTGCTTTAAAAAAAAATTGAAAGTTTGCTGTAGTTTGCAAAATATGGTTCTAAATTATTTTTCTATAAGGGTAACCTTACATACATTATTCCTTACATAAACCACCCTCCTATTTCCCTATTGGAAAATACACCACTAGAACATATTTCTAATGGAATTAATATATTTTTCCACTAGAAATATGTTCTAATTTTATTTCCCATAATAATAATAAGCCATTCATGAAAGATGGTTAGATTGAGTTCTAGTGGGATTAATAAAAAAAAATAAAAAAAATTATATATATATATTTGCTGGAAGCCAATCACATGGAGTTCCATTATGCAATAGAATTTTCCTAATAAATTCTAACAGGGTTTTTCTTTTTCTTGTTTTTTTTTTTTTTTTTTTAAAGGGTCGTCACCCAAACCCCACAGGTAGCAGGATATGAAGCGGATACAAGCACGGCTAGAAAGCAGAACAGAAATACACTCATGAGATGATTTTAGGACTGAATAAAGATAACAGTGGAAGCTGAGAAGATATCTGTCACGATAGCCATATGTTGAAAAGATGAAATGAAACAAGCAAGAAAAGGTTGTCAGGTCACCACATGTAGATGAGCTCGAGACGGTGACAACAGTCAACGGGTAACCTTTAAAAACAAGCTAAAAACTGCTGAGGTGACATGAAAGGAGGTACAGCCGGCGGATTAATTAATTAAGAGGCTAGGACGCTTGCTCGTCACCTTACAGGTTTTGTTTACTTCATGAGTTTGGAAATGGTTTGCACAGCTGATGACTTCCTGTTCATTTGTGGTAACCAACTGAGCAGAAGACATGCCAGAGAGATTCAGAGTTTAGCAGCGCTCTGTGTTCGTCTGGAACCGTTAGCTTCGTGTTTGTGGATGGGAAGGAGTGCAAAGCCACTTTCACAAAAGCTCTGTGAGAAAAAGCCACAAACAGGAGGAGAGAGAGAGAAAAAGAAAAAAAAAGGAGGGAGAGACAGAGTGAGAGAGGAAGACGGAGGTTAAGTGCAGTGCATGTCTGTTTGCATGCACTGTAGAGCAGAAGCTTTGACTTGTGTAACATGTACTTATAGTACTCTAGATTAATCTGCAATGGACACATACTGTACTCAGGGCGTTTAAACCTATGCAGTAACCTACAGTGTGCTGTGACCTAAATGTCACAGGAAGTCAAAAGTTATGTGATTAAGAAATAAACTGACACTGATTCATTAGGTTACTTTGGCATTTCAATTTGAAATACCCAACTATGATATTTGTTATATTCTGTCTATTAAGTGTTTCTCTGATGTTGTGTATCTTGGAACCAATTTTAATTGTAAAATATAATTCAGACAACCCTAAAGAACAAATTTAGTAAATGAACATAAGAATAGTGCAAACAAAAAAAAAAAATGCATAGCATAATATTTTTTATATACGTTTGAGGTCATAGAAGGGTGTACCTATTGAGTATTGTACAGATTATCCGGCTAATTCATTGATTTATTGTATAAAAATGTGACAAGCAATCAAACAACGTCACATGAAATGCTGACACAATGTATAATAAAAAATATATAGTAATAATAATAAAATTAATAATAATAATGAGTTAACAAGTAACTTTGTTTTGGCTTAATGCATCATGAATTTAGACTGAAACTTATACTGCCTTGCTAATTGAGAGCACGTATGTGTGTGTTTGCGCCTGCACAAATGACTCGTGTGTGTCACTTTTGTTTGTTTAGGTCATAGTGCACAATCTTGGATAAATATGACTGTTTTCATCATAACTAACACGAATAGGGCTCAAGGGTTATTTTCCAGGGTTAAAAGTGTTGGCACGAGACTTACTCATTTGCGCTCCTTTTCAAGTCACAGAACCTCAGGGTGGTGAATGCATTTTGTTTACATCTCACACCATATATGACTCATTGTGATAACTCATAGAGAAATTGAATTCATGGACATTTCCAATATATGTAATATACAGACATAGAGGAATTTGTTTTACTTTACTATGCAAAAGTCCTGAGCCACCCCTAATTTCTTCAGATTTTGCTTCCAGAGAAGCAGACTTTCTTGTATTTTTAATGTACAGTAGTCTTGAGGAATAGTTCTCCAGGCTTCCTAAAGGATGTTTTTGGCTCTGATTTTCTGTCCAGTCCCTGTAACTTTTCTTTAGGCACTTGCAGCCTTTTACAGCAAAACAATTGTTCCCATTTTGTAAATGTATTCTTCATAATTTAAAAAAGAAATGATAGAAATGATCACTTTTGTACAAGGTATAAGTTAATTATACGTTTTCTCCACTGTGAAGTGATTTTAGTTGACTACGCATTTAAGAAACGCGTAAAACACCCAAACTTAAAGTTTTTATTTTCATTACCACAGGTGTGAGTGTTATTTATAGACTCTTAAAGCATTCAATTCAAATGATCAGTAAAAAAAAATGCTACTGTAATAACTATATAAACCCAATACATGTAATAACTTTTATAATGGCATAATTTATAATCTTTTGTACCCCTTTAAATTAACAAAAATAAATCAATAACACACTGTGATATGTTCATTCCTTTTACATTTCCACCTATATGTTTGTTCCTAGCAACTTTTAAACCATGTGCATATAAAAATAATTTTTAGTAGTAGTATGTTATGTTATGTAAATAAAATGCATAAAAATAATTGAGCCATTCATAACATCTAAATAAAATTTTTACAGTGATACAGCACAAGTCAAACTTTAAACATACCATCTTATTAAATAGTTTGCTTTCTCTCTTTCTCTCTATGAGAGATTGTTATATTTTCTTATTTTTACATTCCGTTATATTTTCCACTGTTATATTCTGCTATATTTTCTATTGAGTGCATCAAAACTATAAAATAACACAAATGTAATTATGTAATTAAGTAAAGAGAAATAACAGTTTATCATTACTTTTAAACATGAAGGTCAATCATGAAAATTACAAGTACTACAAGTGAATGTACAGTACAGTATCTTCAAGTACTGTATCTGCAAAAATTAATACTGGATGAAACTGGCTCTCATGTGTAACATCTCAGGAAAGGAAAACCATGATCTACTTCTGTTCTTAGGCAAAATTACCTTTTGCAGAACATCAGTCTGTCCCTGATGTTTTTCCTGGAGAGATATTGCTTCTTTGCTGCCCTTCTTGAAATACATGAAGGTCAGTGCTACCATCAGTCCCGTGTGATGCCAACAGTAAAGCATTCTGACACCATTCTGGGGTTGATTTTTAGCCAAGGAAGTGTAAATTATACTCACTTACACAGCCATGAATTAAGAATGGTGCAAACACATCCTTTTAGAGCAAACCATCCAAGAAAAACAAACAAAGCCTTTTCCAGCATGATGGAGCACCTTGCCTTAAATTTTGGATCCATGGCCAGGAAACTCCCCAGAAGGTTAAGAACTTAATCTTCAATCCTCAAGAGGCGGGTAGACAAACAAAAACTCACAAATTCTGACAAATTATTATGCAAGAATGGGCTGCCATCAGTCAAGATGTGGCCCAGAAGTTGATTGACAGCATGCCAGGGCGAAGTTCATGCAAAGGACTCTTTGCATAAACTTAATGTCATTGTCAATAAAAGCTGTTAACACTTACTGAAGGAAATGCATCTAACATAGCAACATCTGTCAAAAAGATCTAAAAACACTGAAGCAGCAAACCTTATGAAAATTCATGTGTGTGAAATTCTTGACCACAGATGTACGCTTGTATCTATTTCTGCTGCAGAGGAGAAGTTCATTTATCAAGTTATCAGCCACAGAAATCACTGGTTAATAACAATTTAGAGTGCTTAATTAGCAGACACTTCTCAACCTCAAGTGAGATTGTGTAAAATTTTGAATGCCTTCAGCATTATTGTATGGTGTAGAAAATTATTATTAAAAAAGAGAAATAAAAAACATACATACAACATTATACATTTGTCTAATATGCACACATTGGTGACTTTAATTGTAGCATGTGTACTCATGCATTTATGCAATTAGCCAATCATGGAATCTGAAGTTTCAATGGACACAGAACAATGGCTAGTTGGGGAGTATTCAAATAAATAAAAAAAATAAAAAAAATAAAAAAATTGGCCTTGGTGTGCATGTGGATGTTACTTACAGTAACCTTAATAGTGCTGCAGACACTGATATTCCACAACAACATCTTTCAGCAGGATAATGCTCCCTGTCCCTATATTTAACCTTGCTATAAATGTAGTAGAAAGGAATCAACATTGATATTCTAAGAAAGTAATGATGTGATGCTGTTATGACCAGAAGTTGTTTTATTCTTAAATTTCTTAGTTCTCCTGTGATTATACATTTAAATGTATTATTGAAGAATATATTATGTTTTTTATCCAATTATGTTTGCACATTTTGAGAATAAAATCAACACTGCAATTATTTTTGACTTCCTGACACCATGATATTTAACTACTAAATGTTCCATTTTAATATTCAAACTTTTTTATCTAGGCTAACACTGAATAATTGGACAAATGTCATCATTAAGAGGATGTTTACCAATATTTATTTATCAAATCAAAATAATATACTTAAATTATTGACGAACTCTATATAAATTCCTGACTACGAGTATATTACCAGTAATAAATTGCAACATTTTTGCGATTAAATAATTGCATTAATTTATTGTGCAGCACTAATTATATTTAACATCAAGGACCATCTTATCACTTGCCATATAAATCAGTAGTCCCTGACCAGTCTACCTTAATGAAACAAAAATGTGAATGAGTTTACAAAAATGTGCAATGCCACATATCTACCTTGCTAGCTTTGATTCAACATATATTACAGCAACTTTTGTAGTCACTACTGACATTATCCAGGTTCGCTGGCTAGTACATTTCTTTCTCCCTAAAATGCTTTCTGGTCTGATTCTTGATGGTGGAATTTGTTTCAGAGATAATGAAGTAAAATTCATAAGAGACAGTTTTTTTTTTTCACAAGGCTTTAGTATGAACAGAATTTCAGCATTTGTTCAGACTGCACACATTACTATTACATTATCTCATGACAAGTGGGTCAGAAGTCAGAAGTCTGGAAAAGTAACACCCAAGAAAAAATATATTCCTTGAATTTTCTCAGAGCATGTAATGAGATGCACAATCAGGTAGAAGGTTAGTTGTTAGTACCAACCTACAGTACTGCACATAGCGCAATGACACACATCCTCAGCAAAAGATGGACTCAGGAGCCATCCAGTATGAAAGCACTGCTGCCCCCCAGCAGCTAAACTTGGCTAAAACATACCTTTTGGCAAACACAGAACAAATCCTGTAGCACTTAATGAGATTTTGAATTAAATACATCTAAACATTTAGGCAGGTTTAAGTAATCACAGTGCTTTAAACTATACCTTCCCAAACCCTTTAAATTAAAATAGATTAAAGTAATAAGTAGGCAGGAATGAAGCCCAAGGTAAGAGGGTTTTAAGATCATCTGTAAATAAATAAAAAAAAAATCCACAATGTAAATATATATCCATTATATATTTACACCTGCATTATATATGAGAACAACACTGAAATCCACAATGGTGTTATTTTTATTGCCTTTGTAGAAGGTATATTGTGGCATAATTGAGACCATCGCCAAGCTCATATCAAAAAGATGAGAGACAGAGAAAATAAACCAAGACCTGAAAAGATTTGTGCTATTTACACCCTCCCTGTTGTTATGGCACAAATATACTGTACTGTGCAAAAATCCTGATCTGCCCCTCATTTCCTCATATTAAATCAAACTATATTTAAATTAATTAAATGGAGAAGATACAGTTAACGAAATTCAAACAAATGTTTTACCGTGACAGGATGTTTTACTGTGACAAGGATACAATTGAAAAATTGGATGTTTATGTAACAACCTCGGCAGCAACATCATTTCCCTCCTCGTCTGTTCTAATCACTCAGCATTCAGCATCACCAGTATACTAATCACTGGCCTGATCATCGTTCATCATCTACACCTGTTTCTTACTGGTCAATGCCGCACAGTGACCTATGAATGATTCATAGTGTTTGAATGATTCATAGGTCACTGTGTGGCTTAACAAACAAAAATCATTCCTCTGAAACTGGGCAGGTGCAGGGACTGGGCTGAAAATGAAAGGCAAAAAAGTCCTTCAGGAAGCCTAAGAACTATTCAAGATTACATTAAAATGTAAAAAGTCTAGCTCTTTGGAAGCAAAATATAAAGAGATGAGGGGTGGCTCAAGATTTCTGCACTGCAATATAATTGGAAAAAAAAAAAAATGTACAGTAAAAGTGCTGTGGCTTTATCAAATTGTATTTCAGCATGTGCCAATATTAAACATTAATTTTATAATAATGGGACATCATGATGTACAATAATATAATATTGTATTTAAGCAGGGAATTCTGAAGATTACCATATATTTTACATCAGATCTAATATAATTGTTGCCCTGCAGAAGAATGTACCATGTTTTTGAAATGGACACATGTACTGTTACTATAAGTTCATCTAAAATCTGGGAGACGTAGCCAGGATTTGTGGAGAAAATAACCCTGCCTTTCATATTCACTTAACACACTTCATGTTGATGTGTCACACTTTGAGGCTGTAACTAATTCACTCTTACTGTATGTTGTTATATTACCAATGTTACCACTATTTTGCATTGTGAATTAGATTTCTGGGCAACTAAACCATGTGACTTATGAGGAGCCTTAGTGTGCACACACACGTCCTGCATACTTAACCCCACTTGTCTGCTGCGGGTTTATCTCCAAAAGAAGCTGTCTACATTTACCTCTTATCATAGGTGTAAAAGTTTGCAAACATGGCATTCTTGTGGTTGGGAAAATTGATCTTCAATTGGACAGATGTGTCTGCAAAGCAGTAGTTTTACCTTACAGATAAAAATAATAATAAAAAAAAATGAAGACTTTTTTCAACCAACTTTAGAACTTGGACTGAGGAGTGAAAGTGTAGAAAACTAGACCAAACTTTTATAAAAGAATAAAAGAAATCTGCAAGGAATCTTATGGTCTCCAGTGTTCTCTCCAGCACTCTTACACACATTTTAAAGACAATACCTGCCTGTTTCATCATTCACCTGCTCTGACATACAGAAAGCACCTCAATATTGTACTTTTTTTGAAATAAAAAAGACTCTTGCTTTGCTTTGTCATGATCTGTCAGGGTGTTTTTTTTGGTTGCTGAGGCTGTGCTGCAGCAGGTTAGCTCTCCACTCTACTCCCAGGCTGACTCGGTGGAGCTCAGAGAGAGAGAGAGAGATACACAGAAGAAACATAGAGACATCAAACTCTGACAAGGAAGTCCAGGTTGAGAGAGGCAGGGATGTGCAGGGTCTCCAGACTCAAAGCTGAAGGAGTGTAAGGGAAGAGCACAGGGTATGTGTGCTTGGTGTCCACCAGGAGCTGGTTGTTCTCTACACGGCCTTGTAGAAGGTTCTGGAAATAAAACATATCTCTCTCATTCTTTGTACAGACAGGAAGAAGAAACTTGAAGCGATCAGTTATATATCAATATATAACTATATCAAAAATATAGATTTTTTTTAACGACCTGTATTAACATTTTGGGGTTAAAATTCTAATAAAGACACTTTACATATTATTCTTTTAACATTTCACATTTGAGAAAAAGTTGTAAGTTAGACACTCGCATATATTTTATTGCATATATCTATGTCACTAAGAACCAAGATAAAAGATAAAAGTATTTTTAGCGCTGTGATAGGAAAAATTGTTAGTGATGTAATCTGATGCTGTCCATCTAAGTTACAGTTGAAGTTACCATTCCAAAGTCATGTAGTAGAAAACTGTTGTGCTGTCATTGGAGACTTCCACGAATGTTAAATAAACACCTCCGCTATGACAGCTTTACGAAATCATTCATTTATATCCATTTATACTTAACCTAAGATTACATGAAGGGTCTGTCAAACACATCCATGTGTAAGCTGTTACTACAGAAACAACAACCTATTAAAATGATTTGTCTTGCAGCTGATCAAGCAGACTCACAAACTCAACAGCACTGTAGTTTACAGCATAATACAGACGACAACCTTGCCTATTTTGTGTTACACTAGTGTACCTGTATGTCTCTGATGAAGGACACAGTGACCCTCTCCTCAAACTCGTTCAGTGGAGTGTACAGATTCAAGATCTTCACAATCTGTGGAAGTAAAAGTGCGGGTTGAGCTCCTTCATTCAGAGATGTAGAGAGAGTGAATAAAAAATGTTTTGGGGCTCCTACCTGTTGTGTGCTCATAATATTACACATGGCGCAGATGGCCTCAGCGTCCTGAGATGTCTTCTTCTTCACCTGTAGCAATTGAGCAGCCTGGATGAGGGGCTCAATGGTAAACATAATTTCCTTCTGGTGAAGATTTCGTCCCCTCAACCACTCCTCCATCTGACTGATGTTGTACCTAAATCATCAGGATATACAGCTGGTTCTTACGATGTAACACATAAATCTTAAAAGCAATGACATATAGTTCAGGATCTGAGATGCATTACAGTGTGAAACATGTTTCAGTACTGCATTACAGCATGTGTTTCAGTATCTGAACTGCATTATTCATTATAATGTGACACATTGTTCAATACCTGAGCGTTATTACAACATAACCTGTGGTTAAGTACCGATGCTGCATTACAGGCATTTTTAAACGTTTCAGTACCCGAACCATTATGGTGCAACACATAATTCAATACTTAATCCTGCATTACAGTATAAATATGGTTCAATACTTGAGCTGCATTACAGTGTAATACATAATTGAGTATTGGAGGTATATTACAGTATGACACATGGTGCAGTACCTGAGCTGCATGCCGGTGCTCCAGGAGCACATGTCTTTGCGCAGTAGTAGGTTGTTCAGTGACACAGCATTGATGCAGTAGAAGAGCTGGCGCACAACCTGTCCGCCGATCTCAGGATCCAGACCATGGTCGCACATGATTGTGTGGAACTGACTGAGCTGTCTGATCAGAGCCTCCAATGTGTAGCTTGATGGGCCATCGCTGTAACAGTCCACGCTAGAGGAGCGGTGTCTGTAACCCAGGGGCTTCACTCCAGTCAGACTGCCACTTTCTAGCATAGCTGACACTAACATTGGGGGGAAGAAGATGTCAGTTTATTATATTCAAATGTAATAGTCACTTTCAATTTTTTTAAAATTGGATGTTCTTAAAAAGTTTAATAGAGTTGTGCGAATAAATAACACTCTTTCTCCACAAACCGATCATGGGCTGGAGCATGCTCTCGGCTATTCTAACGAGCTGCTGGTAGATCTGGATGCTCAAGTCACTCAGAACCTGCCGGTACTCAGCCAGGTCAAAGTTCTTCAAACAGTGCTCGTTCTGTTTAAGTGTGTTCTGGGTCATGAATGACTGTGAAACAAAATCATAGATTTAGACCAGTTTACTACTATTAAAGATGAGATGGGGTGCTACTGTATAAGGAATAGTGTTTTCCTCACCTCCTCTCCACTGTATTGTTTCAGGCACTGCAGCAGTCGACTCGTGTTAGCCAGCCAGAAAGACGTCATGTCGAAGTCTTCACTGTTTTTCTGTAGAGCAATGAGAATGATGGACAGTTTCAATAACCTGTAAGCTTGGGGCGATTTCATTTAATTAGTTTCAAAAGACTGAAATGGAATTTTATATTTTATCAGATAATCAAGTAAAAATTTTAAAAGAAATAATTGTTATCTCTGGCAAACTGCTGTCGTTTAAAGGAAATAAAACACTCCGCTTCATATAGACTGGCAGCATGCAAACACATTCTTGATTATTTTCTTTTAACAGTGCATAATAAATGTGGTTTATTCCTAGCATATTATTTTGATTTACCAGAGGAAGAGGCAGGGTGTGTTTGAATTGGGCTGTTTCAGTTTGAATTTTTCTGAATTCATGATAAGGCTAATCATAATGGCACTTATGAGGTTTATTTATTTTTTGCTTACCAAAAAAACAAACAAAAGAAAAACAAACATAATACAAAGGCAACTCATTATTACATAAAAATATTAAAATTCAAGCATCAATAAAAATTAACATTCTATGATTCAATGTTTAAAATGGTTTCCTACAAATGACTATTCTAATGCACTTTTTCATTTAAACTTTAACCCTACAGTAGGTAGTGCACGGCATGGTGAAATAGCCTTTGGAATAGCCTTCCAGACAGTGTTCGGGGAGCAGACACGGTTTCCCAGTTCAAAAGTAGACTCAAGACGCATCT
>JAQQZT010000011.1:10637538-10653653 GCA_030068275.1 Clarias platycephalus | reverse complement strand
CCGTCGCCGTCACTCTTGGCTTGCTCATCAGAGACATTTCATTCATCATTCATTCATCTCATTATTACCTATACACAATTTTCTCACACATACACACTAACAATTATGTTCTTTTCTAAACAAAATCTTTTTCATTTTTGTGAAGTTGCTTTGAGACAATGACCATTGATAAAAGCGCTATATAAATAAAATTGAATTGAATTGAATGGTAAATTCATAAGCTTACTCTTTCTGTAAAGCACTCAGGAAAAGTTCAGTAGAAAAAGAATAGTAAAGCTGTGAATCCTAGGTGGACTGTTGATTCGATTCAAGGTTTGACATTGATTTGTTTATTTTATAGCTTTATTTTCTACAGATTAAGAAGTATTAAAATCTACTAAAAGAATCTAATAAATATTGAAACGCTAAGTCACTTGCAACGTGATAATTGTTTAAATGTCATGCCTCATAACCTCTGATAATATTTTTTCCAATGCCAAACTTCTGCTCCTCACTCCAGTACAGTACAGTAGGTGGCATAATTGCACCAACCACCAATAAACAAATGGAAGAAGAAGCGATACTCGCGCAAACTGTGGAAAATTAAAGTGTTTTTTTTCCCCGTCAATTTTAGAACCTTAAGCATTTGTAAAATTACCAAAACTATTTTAAAAGTATGAATGATTCTGAATCAAAAACAAACCCATCTGTTAAATTAATTGAATCGACCAACAAAAGATCTATTCAATTGAAAAAAATCGCACAGTATTAACGGATAGTTTTTAGTTTAAATTGTGTTTAGTGGATAGTTTTTAGTTTCCCCCAGTATATCCATGCAGTGAAACCGTCTGAAATATATGATCTTACAACAATGATGTGTATAATATATAATAGGACAAAAATAACTTCTTAAACAGCCAAGAATGATTTGTCTATAGTTATTTTGATAAATAATAATATACAAATTAATGGTAGACACTGGAACTTGGGAAAGATTTTAAACAAAAGTTGTTTGTATAGACACAGCAGGCTATACCGTACCTTGAGCACTTTCTTGATGGCGTTAATGGTGGAAGTGAGCAGAGAGTTTACTTTATGGTCATCGTTGATGTAATCTGCATGACGGATGCACATGAAGAGGATGTACGCTGGGAGACAAGGTACTGTAGCGGAAACTAACTGTGGCTTCATGTCTGAAATCAACACACACACACACACACACACACACCCAGCACCGGGGGTTGAGATTTGTTGTAGTTAAGGCACTGGCACTTCATGTTGACTGACAATGCTTACCAGTGATAAGCATTCTGATCAGGACGGCCTCGTCATCTTTGTGGTACTCCAGCATGCCCTCAAAGTCTTTCTCCTTCCTCTGAACTGTGACCTGTCTGACCAGCCGGGGTCGATTCGCCGCTGCCTGTGTGGCTGTACAACACACAGACATTGATTAGTACCATAATACTAACTCAACTGCATAGGTAATAGAAATTGAGGAGGAAAGGCAAACAAAATGTGAACCTTCAAGATCCTGAACTTTCTTCATGTAGATCTTGAGTTGCTTTTTAAGCTTCCTCTCATTTTTCTCCAGCTTTTCCATGATCTCCTTCAGGTCCTTGAATGCAATTAACACCGCTGTTATCATCATCTGTTGTATTTTAAAACTGACAAAAACAATCTCAACACGATATGTGTTCACTTTAAGTGTTACAAGTTCACTTTCGTCTTGATTGTATTCTAATTGTTGATCTCATGGCTCATTTTATACAATTTCTCCCTTCTGAATAAAACAAAGTATCCGTATTAACCCATTATTTAAACGGTTTGGCTACACATGTATTTAGCGTGCCTTCATAAATCTTTAGAAGTCTAACTAAAAATAACATGCAACACCCTGCTCTAATTTTATATCCATAGCAGTTTTCAGATGTCCATAACTAAGCAATACAATTTTATAAAGCTGACAGCTTCTTGAGTCGTGTGAGTGAGAGAGATGATGGTGTCTTACCAGGTTCTCGTTGGTGAGCCGTGTGATCTCCTGCTGGACGCTGTACTCCACCAGGGCATCTGGGGGCAGCAAGCTGAAGTGATTCAGCATCTCCTGCTTCTTCTCCAGATCCTCCTTCATCACCTCGATTTGTGTGCGCAGAGCCTCCAGCTCATCGTTGTGCTTCCTGTTTTGGGATTGGAGCTGTGTCTCCAACAGTCTGACACACACACATGCACAAATGTCATTATTTGGTTGAAATGAAGTTTAAATTCTAAGAATAAATTCTGCATGCACTGAGAGGTCACACTCATCAAACTAAATCCAAGTACTGTACGTCACAAAAAACTTGAAGGAGTGACAGAAGAGAAAAACATCCCAAGATTTTTTTTCTTGCAAGTAACAAAGAAAAGTTCAGAAATAAAAAGGCAGGGCCATAAATATTACATTTAAGTGCTTATACTATCTGCTTATTAATGGAATATATTAGTTAGCTGATGTTAAATAAGGAAGCGAGAAAGCAGCAGAAGACCACAGCACAAAAGCACAACCTGGCTACTTGCTTTAGCCCCTGATAGGCCAGGCCAAGCTCCCCATCTTCGTTCAAATAACACCAGTCGTGTCTGTTATTGGTGTCCGGGCAGAGAGGGAAGGAGGCAAGGCGGAAGCACAAACAGAGTCAGAAATCAGAAGAGAGGAAAGAGGGGAAAAAAGCAGTTATGATGGCAATTTATTCAAAGTTTTAGGTTTTAGTAGTTTTTTAATTTCCAAATCTTTTAATAACATTTGCACTTTAACATTTAAAAAATATTTTTTCCATACAGTTACACTGTGAGCATTTTAGCCTTTCCCACAGCACTTGCCACCCAAACTATACCTGCAGGTAGATGGAAAAAGAATCATTTCCCCCAACGAACACAAAGATGAGGAAAAAATATTAATGCAAGAAGGTAAGGAGGGCAGCAAAGCAATTCAGAAATGATCCCACATGCCATTCACCACTGTCAGTTGTGATGTACAAAGGATGGGCTGTGTTATTACCTACACCAAGCAGTCTGAAGGAGTTAAACAATCTATTGTTGAATTTCTATTCTCATGGGTTGATTATGACTTCCTATCTAGTGTTGCCACTGTCCTGAATCTGCTATGACATTTTACTTGAATGGGCTCAAGTGATGTGGTACATTTAGCCATTTAGTCCTCAAAGCTAAGGCTTTGTTAGTGTTCTTTGGATGTAGGGTCAGTTGTCAACTGAAACTAGTACAGAAACATTACAAACCAATTTTTTTTTGCCAAAAAAAATATAGTTATCTGAATCACCTCTTGGACTCACTGAGACCCTGGTAGGCCTGTATAACCTCCTCCTTGTCCACAGGGTTTTTGCTGTTGTCCCATTCAATGTCTTTGGAGATCTGTTAGGACAAAATTACAGTTACATTTTACCACTTACAACATGCTGTAAAGTATATTTGCTAACACAGCCTCACAAGATTAAACCCTCCAGTATTGAAAACATTTTTGTGTAAACAATTGTTTGAGAACATGTACTGATGTAGAAAAATGAGAAATACAAGATTATTTGTCCATATTTTGTCAAAATATTTTCAACCTCAAACACCATATATGGCATAAATGAAGCATCTGATACCAATTTTACAAGAATATCAAGGATTTCATTCTACTAAGTCCATTAATGAGCTTTTCAAGAAATTACGTTAAAAAACTGGATTGAACGCTAGTTGACTAGTTAAAAAGTTTATTATCCAGTTTGTACTGCACAAGTTAAATGCGATAGCCTTTGCAGACAAGCTTCAAGCGATGTTGGTATTTGGTTAGTTGCGATGGCAGTCAAACAGCCTTATCTTATAAATACAGCAGTTCTTGGCTGTGTATCTGTAACTGGTATCAGACTCTCTATAAAATGGTAGAGGTTAGGCTTTTTGATTCAATAAGCTGAAGAACCTACAGGGTCTTAATGTTCACATATTTATTTCTAAGATTATTTTGAGGTTTACAAAATCAAATGAATAACGGAGTAGTGATTGTATTAACATTCTGCATCTTGACACAATGGAAGTGGAACCATGAGTAGAAAATTTACTATTTGGCATCTAGACTAAGGAAAGGATCAGTTCACTTCAAACAACTGGATTTTCTAGATGTAAAACAAGTCTTTTCTGAGTGTAGAAGTAAGATAGAGGCCATGGCAGGAATCTGATACGGGGTGCCCTACTGAACTGCCCTTTGAATCTCTGCCTCTGCTCATATCATCAATTAGTTCATAACCCTGTGTACTTGTGGGTTTGTGTAATCTTCTAATCACTGGGGACTTGAATCCTAAAATGTACTAGAGCACCACCTAGTGCAGGGGTTTAAATACAAAATAATTTTCATGGATCCTCTATGAATGTAATTCAGCTATTCAAATATTAGACTTATTTTTTTGTGAGGAAATGCATCTTAATTATAGAATAACATCTCAGTGTGAAGAATTACATCTTAAATACATGTTGACTCTGATACTGTGCTGTGCATCACGCAAAAACTACTGAAAGAAGTTTAATGGGAGATGTGTATTTAGCAGAGCTTAAGGTATAATATGGACTTTGTTTCATTGCAATTGGCCCACAGGAAGAGAATATATGCTACTTTAAAATTTAAATGGAAAATGCCCTTATATCAAAAAAATAAACTTTGAAAAAATCATTAGTTCATCTTAAAATTCAACAGATGGCACGTATTTTTAAGATGCGCTTATGAGTGCAAAATAAACGCAATCTTACACCTTCATTCCCTGCACTACTTAAATCTTTAGAAAACTTTTTCACTCCACCTGCCCACTACACAAGTGTTCTCATGGTTCTTCAGGATTATCACTTAACTCACTTAGCTTAGCTCTGACTAAAAAAAAAAAGGGTAAAAGAAACTGAAAGAATGAGCCTAAGGAGAAGATAAAAGCAGCTCTTTGCGACGAGATGTCCTAATAAATCACACTCTAAACATAAAGAAAGCTGACATGAGCTGTGCACTGTAATGATGAATGAAACTGTAATGATGTGACTCTGTAGCCTCTTCTCCTCTCTGCAGGGACTTTCATTACTGAACTCCTGATGGCAGACTAATGGACTGCATAATCACATGAGATCTGAGTGACTGGACATTGATTAAGTCTGAGAAATATTGAAGTCGTCACTGCAGTCAGAATGAACCCTGTGGTGCTGAAATGATTTTTCAAACTCCACGCCAACAGATGAATGCAGAGCAGACAAGGGAATGTGTACTTACAAAAATACCAGGCTAACCAGTGTAAAATACAAATATCACAACACTTCACCCTGCATTTCTGTCAAATATGAACTGGACTGGAAACAACAGCTTTTTAGAAATTCTTTCTTGGTATCTATGAATACTGGTTATATCTAAACTGTTCCCAGAAAAAGAAAAAAACACACACACACTATGAATCTATCTGTTTTTGTTTAAACTAAATGATCACATGAACCTAAAATAAATGGCCTGTTCAATATGCTGTTGTTCTCCATCAAGTCTACTGTATACATCACAGTTTTAATATAGAACATTTGCTTTAGGAGATGAAAGTGAGGATGATCTGCAGCGATTCTCACAGAACTACTGGTAAGTAATGTGATCGGAACACACAAATCTGACTCTCCCTACTTCAGAAATAATTCCATCATATTCAGACTCACAATTTGACTCATGCTTTCTGATGGCTTGGGGGTACTGACGATTTGGGTTTTTAGCATGAGAACCTCCTCTTTGCGTACGTCCAGCTCCTCATTGGCTGATTTGAGCTGATTGAGCAGAACATTGTAGCTGTCTTGCAGTTCATTGGACGAGCAGTTCTCAGATGCTCGGTCCACCAGCGACTTCCTGAGTTCGTTCAAGTCATTCTTCAGCTTCTTGTTTTCAGACTCCAGCTCCTGCCTCTGTACATTTAATAAGGAAAATCAGAAAGAGGGAAAAGGCTGAATGTTTAAATGCCAGCACATACTGTAGGAGCTAGAAATGATTAATTACTAACATCATAGGGTGAAATAGGATCTTCCATAGCAATGTGTGATTGAGTGCGATAGAGAAAGAGAAAACAACTGAAAAGAAATAATCTGTCATCTATACGATAAGCAACCTGATGGGTCTTGATATCTAGCTGCCTAGTTTCCATGTTCATTTCAACAATTGAAAAAAGGTGCAGTTTAGTACAAATGTACACCCTTACGATCACATCAAGAATTCTTGTATCACAGACAAGAAATTTTTTTTTAACATGTTTCCATCACCTTTTCTGGGTGTAATCTAAAAAGTACACACTTTTCCTCCCTTCTTTTGTTCAGATTGTCTTAAACGCTTTTGGATCCTCTGAGACCCCCATAGCTCCTTCTATACATACTTCTTGACATATATCTTTTGTCTCAGATAATCTCCTCAAATGTATAATGAACCTAAAACTTGGACTGGGTGAGGATTTTTAATCAATTATGAAAAAAATTGAAATAATGAAGTAGGTGGTATCCTATCCATATATTGTATGTTGGTAAAGACAGCAAGAAGTGCATTAGATTCTGTGGGAAAAGCTTTTTCTTCAGTATAGTGCAATAAGTTTTATATTTTTTCTATTTTCTACTAGTACATTATCTTTAAATAAAACACGGAAAGATTATAAATGAAAGCTATACCATGTAAGTATTTCACATCTTCAACAGACTGACAGTGAATTAAAAGAAACAGTACTGTACAACTAATGAAGCTGATCAGCCAAGACATGTTTGCTTCTTTAGTACTTAAGTAAGGGCACTAGGCTACTGTAGCTAGTGACTGCATGTCTTTGCATGACTACATAACATTGTCTTATAAAGTAACTGAAATGACTCACACACTAAGTCCGTGTGAGACACTGAACAACTTGATACAGTTTGAGACATATGGACGGCCTGCTAGCTACAGTACACTGCCCATAAGGAACAGGGTTGCCATTTCAGAAGGGGAAACCTGCAAGGATAGGGAAGAACCAGCTTGGTAAAGTTAAAACTTGGTGAAGTTACACTCTAATAAAAAAATGGAAATGGAAAAAGGGCATGTGGTCTAATGAGTCGAGATTTACCCTGCTCCAGAGTGATGAGTATGTCAGGGTGAAAAGGAAAGCGATAAAACGATGCTCCCATAATGCATAGTGCCTGTTATACAAGGCAGTGTTATGATCTGGGGTTGCTTCATCTTGTCAGGTTTAGGCTCAGCAATGTTCCGTGGCAATAAAGGCAATGCACTGAATGAACTAAGATTATGAAAGAGTGTTTCTGAGTGCATGAGGAATCATTTTCACACATGAATTGGCCACCACATTGCACGCTGTAATCAAAGCTAAAGGCGGTGTGACTTTCTGTTTTTTCTTGGCCAGGCAGTGTGCATTATCCTCATAGATCTAGTGCAAATCTAAAGCAATTTTAGACACCAAACTTCACTATGTTTGCGGTTTGCCACATGAAAGCGGACTACAGTAATTGATACACAGGTCATAGCAGAAGGCAAAGTGCTTTGGTGCTATAAAATAATGAACATTCTGCTCAACTTCTATACAATGATAAAGTAATAAGCAGCAATGTTCTGACAGTTACAGCAGGCCATTTAAACTCTGTTTTAGTTTGTCACTTAGACTGCGATTAAAATCACCAATTCAAAAGAAACTGTAACATTAAAGATGATTATGTTCTCACCATGCAAAGTCCTTATTACACCAGCAAACATCAGATCATGCTTGCTGATTAAAAAAAAAAAAATCAATCAAAAATAAAAAGTCTCTAGGTCAACTTCTTCACTGTTCCTTCCACTCACCCACAGTCTGATAGGCAGCAGAGCCAGCAACATCAGCGCAGCCAAAGTGCAGCACAAATCGATTACCACGAGCAGAGACATGTCGTCAGTCTAAAAGAAGGATGTGTATGAGGGTGCTTATGTGTGTGTAAACCTTGAGACTGTTGTATGCCAGATCTGCCTGTGTGTCTGCCTCCTCTGACGCCAAGGGCTTTGCTTCAGTCACCTGACAGATCAGATCAGATCAATATGATAATTACTTATCACCTTGTACAAAGTGGTGACAGAGTCCAAAGATAAACAATAATTGCTCCCCTATATAGAAAATGCACACCTTCGATTACAGAAATGCCATGCTTTGGTTTTGAGAAGATACTTACCTGCCATTATATATAGTATAAAGTAACACTCTCAAAACAATGAGATAGAACATAAAAAGGTTTTAAATGTAGGCATCCTTTTGACACAACTTTAAAAGCAATCTCCAGTGTTTGCATGACACTTACTTTGTGCTTGCTGAGTTCCTCCATCTTCTCCAGGTTAGTCTGGAGCCTCTTCCTCTCCTGCTCCAGCTCACGAACTCTCTTCTGCAGCTTCATGAATACACTGATGTCGTTAGCTGCCTTCTCCACTCCCATATCCTATACAGAGATGAAGGGTAACACGCAGATGTGTATAACTCATTTAAAATTGCAGCTATATCCTGATAACACAGATTTATCACGTATGTGTGCATGATCAGACATAATGTATAAAGTGATGAGAATCAGCCATACCTCCACCTGCTGAATAGTGTCCTCAGTGTCTCCAACCTCAGACATAGAGATGGAGGGGAAGGTAGAGTCTGAGCCCAAGCTGCTTTGGTCGGACGGTCTCCTCCGATGGCCTGGAGCAAACTACAGGAATAAAGAGAGCAAGTTATTAGGAATTAGTATTTGGCACCATTACTCCCATTACATTATTCATTACATTATACTTACAATACTTTATAACAAGCCCTCTGGTAAGTAGAGCTAAGCTCATATTCAGTGCCTTGCAAAAGTATTCAATGTAAATGCATTTTTACACACATAATAGTGAAGTGGAAGGAAAATTATAAATGTTTTTCTTTTTTTTTAACAAATAAAATCTGAAATGCATGCATTTGTATTCCGCCCCTTTACTCCGAAACCTTGACTAAAATCCAGTGGAACTAAGTAAAGAAGTCACATAATTAGTAAATAAAGTCCATCTGTGTGTAATTTAATCTCAGTAGAAATACAGATATTCTGTGAATCAAAGGTTTGTTGGAGAACGTTACTGAACAAACAGCATCATGAAAGCCCAAGGAACACAGCAGACAGGTCAGGGATAAAGTTCTGGATAAGTTTAAAGCAGCGTTAGGTTATAAAAAAAATATCCCAAGCTTTGAACATCTCACAGAGCACTGTTCAATCCATAATCTGAAAATGGAAGTATGGCACAACTGCAAATCTATCAAGACATGGCTGTCCACCTAAACTGAAATGGTGGGCAAGAAGAGCATTAATCAGAGAAGCAGCCAAGAGGCACCGGGAAGGTGGTCAGAGTTGATGGGACAATGGATGGAGCCAAATACAGGGCAATCTAAGAAGGAAACCCCTTAGAGTCTGCAAAAGACTTGAGACTGGGGCGAAGGTTCACCTTCCAGCAGGACAACGACCCAAAACATACAGCCAGAGCTACCATGGCATAGCTTAGATTAAAGCATATGCATGTGTTAGAATGGGCCAGTCAGAGTCCAGACCTAAATTAGATTACATTTAGAAATATATAAATAATTTATGAATCTATATTATATATATATATAGATTTATAACACTGTGATTTCAACCATCAGAGCATAATTGGCTTATAAAACGTGTCCATTCCAAAATAAACATGAAGTCAATCTGGCCTCAGTAATTGTAGGCTATAGGCTAGCTTGATTGCTTCCAGTTCATTACTGCAATTCAAGAGCCTGCACGTTTTTTTTACATAACAACCTCTGCAGTAACCTCATTTCCCTTCTCGTCTACCCCATCCACTCAACATTCACTCTAATCACCGGCCTGAGAACTATTTAATTCAATTCAATTCAATTTTTATTTATATAGCGGTTTTAACAGTGGTCACTGTCTCAAAGCAGCACAAAATGAAAAGAAAATTTATGGAAGTGTGTATGAGTGAGAAAAAATGTGTTTAGATAATAATGAGATTCTGATATTCCTCAAGACTACATTAAAAATACAAGGAAGTCTGCCTATTTGGAAGCAAAATATGAGTGGTGACCTTTGCACAGTGCTGTGTACATATATCAAATCAGATCAGATCAAATCAGATCAGATCAAATGTAATCAAATTAGTTATGTGTTACCTTGGCAAAACTGGCCTCCTCCTGTAGGTTTTCATATCTCTGCTCCAGTCTGGAAAACTCCTTCAGCAGGTTCTGATAGCGCAGTCTCTCGTCATCCAGCTCAGTCTGTAGGTTAGCCTCTTTCTGATTACCACCCTTACCTGCAGGACAGACAGACAGAGACGCACAAATACACACACCACATTTCAAGGAATATGCTTTTCTTTTTTATAGACACTCAATGAATTTGAAACGCTTAGTTGTAAAAAGTCGTATTAGATTAATCTAAAAAGCATTACATTTCTATCCGAAGGTAAACATGCTACACTATAAAAGTGCACTTACAGTGATGTACAGGTGCAAAGATTAAAGAAAGTAAAACTTTACGAGGCCATTTCACAGGCCTTGCCAAAAGATAATTGCAGAAATATTTTAGATTTTTATGACGGGAGGTGAGTTGTGACAAATTTATTAATGAACTTTGATCCTTTCATTGCATGGACAAGACTCTAATCATAAATTCAGATTGCTAAATAAAATTGGAGATGCTGAAAACAATCATGTGAGCATGTGACTGGCAGTGTTTTACCTGTTGCGCATTGTATTTCATTGCCGCATAGTGGTGAAAGTTTGCTCCATTAGCGTTACCGTAGTTTAGTGCCATAAAGTTCGTCGTTCAGCATATCCACCACAATTAAAGTGTAAGTATAATTACGACAAACATGAACTTTGACATCTTTGCCTGCACTGTAGACAATACCTGTCCACTCCAAAGTTAAAAAGAAGATCTAAGGACCGTTGTCAGGGCTTTAATAAATGTCATTAAGTAATGTGCACTTTTGTAATCTGCTTTCATCCATCCTTCTATAAATGATGATTGGAAACAGAGGAGTACGCAGGAACTCTGTCATGTGAAAAATTACAAAACGTAACTAGGAAGTAGGTGAAGATGGTCTTTCATAAGCTTTGATTATTTTACAGCTCCATTATACTCCATATTAAGTACTTACATTTCACCATTCCCTCGGAATCTATGTTCAATATGATAATGTGACCTTGTGACATTATGACAATAAGCCTACAAATAGTACGTAATCCAAAGGGTGACAAAGAGTTGACTGAGAACTAAACCTTTTTATTCTTCTGCTAACAGTAAATCAACAAAAACATCTTAAAAGGATATCATCTCCCTGTAAGATTCAATCAGAGCAGCTAGAAGATTGGAGATGACTAAATAATAATTTAATAAATAATTAATAATTATAATATCTGTTTCAGACACAATACACGGACAATAGTCCATTATTAAATAAAGATGTTTAACAGCAATGTCTAAACTATATAACTATTACTGAAAGCATTATGCAAGCACAAAAACAGACATACAGGCTTTAGTAAGAAATGAACAGTAGGAAAAAGCTGAACACAGAACATGTTTATTTCAAGTTAAAATCCCTAACCTTTGGTTTCGAGTATCGTCCTTGCCTGTGAACCTGCCCAAATCAATGCACAGCTTAAGAGCCGGTAAAAAGGTGTACTGCATTCCTTCTCTGAAACTCAATTCAGCTTCTCTCTCGTCCTACTTCTGCACAGAGATCCCTCTTATATGGGAAACAATACCAGCCCAGCCCTCGGGGCAGTCTTCCTTTACCTGAGCTTTATACAATACTCAACAGATGGGGTGTGTGTTTAGAGACGCAGGTGCAGTGATGTGTGAAACTCACCTCCGAAGCTCTGTGACTGGCGAAGTATCTTCTGGTTCATTGCTTCTTTCTCCTCCTTCAGCAGAGAGTTTTCTCTCTCCAGCTCCTGGACTTTCTGAAGGGGGCAGAACACAGGTTTCATCAGTGATGCACTTGCAACTGGCGCTTCAACCGACTAGAATAATGATGATGTCGTTGACATTATCGTATCAAGGGTTGGGAAAAATTATAGTGAAGTCGGACAGGAAAAACGACATATTGCACAAATTATGTGCCATGAGATAGGGCTAGACTGAAAAGGAGATGACACCCTTATTAAGTTAACTTTTTTAAATGTGCATGATTTTTGCAATGTTGACATGAAATATAAAGAAAGAAAAAAAGAAAACACAGAACAGCAACAAATGCCATAACATTTTAACTAAGTAAAACTATCATCACTATCATTTAAAAAATGCAGTAGTTTTTGTTTAAACAATCAATTCATAAGTCATCAACAATTTGCACAAACGACTTAAGAGGCAATAAAAGACGTACATTAGTTATGTAACCTCTGACCTCTTAAGAAGCCTACATCCGATTAAAACCAGTGTACAGCCGTGTTGCGTTTTTACCCCTCCTCCTCTGATCTGTTTTACACTGCGAAAACTTTTTTTCTTAAGCTTTAACCATTTACCTGTTCCAGTCCCAGCTTCTCAGTGCTGTGCTCCTCCTCAAGCTGCTTTCTCTGGACATGTGCCTCCTTTAGCTCCGCCCTCAGTTTTTCGACCTCGTCCTGGAGAGTGCTCAGCTTTGGGGCCTCAACTTTACTACTCTGTGCCGTCTCCAGCTCCTTCTGCAGTTTGCTGACCTCCATGACCAATGCGGTGTTGGCTACAGACAGCTTGTCACTCTGCGACTTATACTCGAGTTTCTGCAGGAATACATAAGGCCAGGTCGGGGTTTAGATAAGAGTCAACTTTACTGACTAATGCAAATAAACCATTATCAATCAGCATCACTAAATATGAGCAATCGAAAATAAATGAATGATGTTTGATGATGATGATTTGTCTCTTTGTTTTGGTGTCAAATTATGATTTTACTTTTATTAATGCATTTTTAAACCATACTAAATTTTCATTTTATATTAAATTCAGTACTAATATCATTTTTTACAGTACATGTATTTATTTATTTCTTTAGTTTTATGTTCTGGTTTTTTTTCTGTCATTCCTGTGTAAGTATGGGTCAACTTCCACTTTTTTTTTTTAGCTGTACTGTATGCTCTACATGATTGACTATTTGCAATTGTATGCAAAACTGCATGTCTATTGTGTTACTATCCTTTCTACCGAATGTTTTAAATTTCCTTTGGGATCGGTCATTCATTCATTCATGGATGAAATTCATTCATTCGCGTGTGGAATGTGTTCTGAGTGCTGTACCTGATCGTCCATCTTTCTCCGAAGCTGGACGATCTTATTCTCCATGCCGACGTTGAGATTCTTGAAGTGTTCTGCTGAGCGGGCCTCGACCTTCAGCTGTTTGAGCTGTCGCTTGGCGAGTACGCGTCTGTAAGCGCATTGCAGCACCACCGCTGCATCACGTGCACGGCAGAACTTCCTCCTCTGCAGCCATCCACGCACGGTTCTCTGGATGACACTGGCCTTGTGGTGCATCAGGTACTGTAAGGATTGACAGAGGGGGGAAATATAGAGTATGAGAAAATCTGCACTATAGAATGTAATTACAAATTCTATAGTACAATTCTTATTATATATATTAGTTTTAATTAAAATGAATGCAGCGGAGGACCTCGTGGTACATGCGGCGTGTGAACATGCCCCGTGTGAAGGCCTGGATGGTGATTGTAGCCTTGCGAACGGTCAGATATGAACGCCGGACCCTCGCCATCCTGTACTGCTTCTGACAGATAAGAGCCACCTTGGTGAGACGCAACTGTTCTGCATACCTGGAAGACACAGGAAAGAGAAAATTTGAGAGAATTAGACAACACATTAACAAGAGAGCATGAGAGAACATGAGAGAGAATGCAGGAAAGTAAGAGAGCCTGAGAGAACAAGACATAAAGAATGAGAAAGAACACGTGAAAGAGAATGTGAGACAGAAAACACAAGCAGAAACAGGACAACACCAACACAGTAGGAAGAGGAAAAGAGCACATGAACAAGAACACCAGAGGGAGAAAGCACGGGTAAAAGAGAGAAAGAGAACATACGAGAGAACAGGAGACAGTGAACACTATCAGGAAACAAGACAACACAGTAAGAAGTGAAACACAGACAGACAGAGCAAATAAACAAGAACACCAGGGGGAGAAAGAGAGATTAGAGAAGAGAGAAAGTGAAGGAGAATAAAGGAGAAAACCAAACAACATAGTAAGAGTGACTGAAAAACATGACATGACAGACATGACAGCTTGGATGATCGAGAAAGCGAAAAAAAAAAATAAGAGAAGAAGAGAGAAGCTGAAAAAGAATAAGGGTGAGAAGATCAGAGAAAAATATAAAGAATATGACAGAGAAGAGAGAATTGTAGGGAGAATATGAAAGTATTAAGAATGATAGAAAAATAGAGTGAGAATAATAGAGAAAGAGAATAAAGAGAGAGAGACTGAGAGAGACGCATTATCTAATTGGACACTACAGTGCCTAAAGACTGTTTGCTCGTATTGCCCATGCTTTCAACCCACTTATTACTGTTTGTCTTAAACACTTTGCTAAATCCACCATTTCTTCCTCGTGTCATCTCAGGGAGTTTTTTCTCACCTTTGGTCATTTGGGATCTAAATTCACATCCGCACTCAAACACATTTCCTCACCTGCGTGCCAAGACGCCACGGCCATATCTCTGGAGCAAGACAACTGACTTGCGGATCTTTTGGTAGCGCCTCCTCTGCAGCCATCCTCTCACTGTCTTCTGCATCTTAATGCAAGCGTAGCGGAACTTGTCGCCTCGGAGCTTCTCGAGGTACGCCACTTGACCAGCTCGGAAGAAGATCTTAGTCTTTCCAAACTGAAACTTATCTGGATCCTGGATGGAAGAGGGTATTAAAAATGGAGTTATAACCTGTTGAGCTGTAATCTTTCATTGAATAACAGTAAAAGCAACTTAAAAATATACAGAACATAACTTTTTTTTTAAAACTGTGTAATAAAATATTTAATATTTTCAAATGGTTTAGAAGCATCTATTTAGTTTAGAAGGATCTATGAATATGAAATGACTGAGAAAATATGTATGTGTACATATCTACTTCAGACAGACATGGAGTTTGGGAAAAAATGACTAATTCAGTCATGTCAGTCATCTTCTATACCGCAACGACTAATTATTAAAGAATAAATCACTTGGGGCTGAGGGTTAGGGGGCATGTCCCAAATGTTTTATTCATCTAATACCATAACAACTACCAAAGTTCCAGTTATCACTTATATCATAGAAGCTACAAACTGTTGTTTCCTCACGGACCTCTCTTTGTTACTGTCTAATAAATTTACCCAACCTAAGAAATCACAGATTAATCCATTAAAGAGTGAACACGTCTGTCAAATGAAATTTAATTTAGAATTTTTTTTATTCCGTCATTGACTGGTGACTCCTTCTCATGGGTGAGAGTAGTCTAGCACGGTTCGGAACCACTACATCATCAAGTGGCGGTATGCAGCACTAGAAAAAGCGGAGAGTAGCTGTCTGAAAAAAAACACACATTCAAAACCAGTCACAATAGCACTCTCAGCAAGCACTTTGTCTCTTTAGTAGTTCAGTCATTCTGAATTGCCTCTGAAACACCCGTGCTTCAATCCTTCATTATGCTAGTTAACATGAGCAAGAGCTTCTGCCAAAACGCTGACAGATTCATGACTCTCCTCACCGCTTTGTTCACAGCTTTGTTCACGAAGTTCAGAAGCTTCTAACACAAGGCTGAATCCCAAATCGCTATCTAACCCCTGATCAAGGGCACTTAGTGTGTGGAACAAGGGATTATACACCTACTGTATGTAGTGCACTATCCTTCTATTTTATGCTAATAGGGATTCAACCACAGCTAGTTAGCCAAGGCTATTCTAAAGCAGAATGTGTAGGGACATGAAGAGAAATATGCAAGATTTACAGGATAGTCCACCACCTCCTCGGTTTATTCTCCTTACTTTTTACATATTACCACCAAGTATGGCGGCACGGTGGTGTAGTGGTTAGCACTGTCGCCTTGCACCTCCAGGGTCCGGGTTCGATTCCCTTCTCTGTGTGCATGGAGTTT
>JAQQZT010000011.1:10626610-10637438 GCA_030068275.1 Clarias platycephalus | reverse complement strand
GGATTGGCACCCTGTCCAGGGTGTACCCCGCCTTGTGCCCTAAGTTTCCTGGGATAGGCTCCAGGTCCCCGCGACCCAGAACAGGATAAAGCGGTATAGAAGATGACTGACTGACTGACCACCAAGTATTTAAAACTACTTCCACCTATAATACTTCCATAAATGATACATAAACTTAAACTCCTTAAATAAAACATCACTACAGCAACAATGATGTTATTCTGCAATACATAAAATTTTTTCAATGAGTTGATTATTGAACTTAAGATTATGTGCAGCACCCACCATGTATACAGTACAAGTCCCAGGGGAAGTTGTTACTGCAGGAATAACAATGTGCTAAAACAAGAGTGTTAATACAAACCTGTGATTTTTCTTGCATCCAGGACTACTATGGCTATGTGTCCGATTAGAAGACAGAACGTATATCAGTGTGCTGCAGAATTTTTATTTTTATTCCGGAATAAACCATAAAAGAAATGTTAACAATTTATTAACACATATTTAAGTGTAGAGGACATTAAAAGTGTGCAAAGTTTACACTGAATATGAGTTTCAAACTCATCTTGGCAGTTTTATACACAAATATAATAAAAGCTAATTAAGCAAATTGGTTATCGAAATCAACAAACATCCATATCTGAGCTGAACAGCCTCTGCTCGTGGAGCCCCTCGTTTCTTCATCCTGATATTCCGAGCAGCCGTGCTGATTATGCCGAGTACGGAAACGCTGAGCTAAGAAAGCTCAAGCCATTAGAGAACTCACTGAAGCAGAGGCAGTGAAGTTCACAGATTAAAATTTATTGATATTGCTCAGATGAAGGATGAGATTTTGAAAATGGCAAAAGCTGAGCAGCAGCCGAAACAAAATCGTGACCAGATTTATGCTAGCACACGATATATTTTAAAAAGGATAGACCAGAGGCTTAGGGAGAAACTGAGTAATCGGTTTCACCAGTGATGAATCAGTGCCCTGCATCTCACATTCGCATTCAAATTAAAGATAAAGAAGAGTAAAGAAAATCATCTGGAGCGGTGTGGCTGCTTTATTTCCCACTACATTAGCATCACGGCATCGGGAGTAACATAGAAAAGTATACTGTAAAGTATACTGTAAGTCATGAGGTGTTACCTTGATCAAGGTCTCCAGGAGGGTTCTGCACACCTGCTTCCTATCAGCAGTCACGTCTTTCTTTTTCATCAGCACCCGATATCTGTTAAAGAAATCTGGGTACGTCCACCTGAAATGATAGATATTACTTAGTTGAGAAATGATAGATATTACACAGTGATACTCATACACAGTGATTTGTAAAACTTATGGTTTACATAAAAAAGAAACAAGAAAAACAAGAAAAAATTAAAGACCTTGCAGTGCTTCCAGTGCAACAAAAAATTTTCAGCATAGTTTTCAGACTGCTGGTTTTTTATAAAACTGTTATAAGTAAAACACTAGTTTTACAGCCATTTATCAACATAAAACTGAAGTAGATGCAGTTCTAACCCTTACAGTTATAAAGATATGATATTTTTTGAGAAAAGGGACTTCTGGCCCAGGATGGCAGTTTCTCCAAAGTGGTCCAAAAGCATTTTCTCAGTGTGTGCCCACTCTACAAACCACATTATAGTCTATGGAGTGATTTTTGCACAGATTTCCGAGGCATTTTTAAAATGGGGAATTATTTTTGATTAGCATGATTAACTTCCAAGTGGTGACAGTGCTCCATTGACTTTGCTGCTTCTGGGTTCTTTCTTCTTAATCATCATGTTGAACTTGTCTCATTAGGTTCAAGAAAGGAAATGACTGTTCATAGTTTCTTTAACATACGTGATAACAGAAACTAACTTGTTTCATGGATATTCCACAATATACAGTAATATGCAACAATAAATAGATTAAATTTATGATGTCTAATTCCTTAAAGGTTTTACTCGTGAAAATTGCTGTGGTTAAAGAGGAAGAAATAGATCATTTTACTATTCCTTATGTAATGAATTTAAATATGGTTGATTTATAGTTTAAATTGAAAATTAAAGTTTTGAAAGTAAAGAAAAGTTGTTAGAAAAGTCACAAGAATTTATTGAATCTAATTATTTGGATTTGTAGCTTTAATACAACATAACATTTAATATTTTTGCAAAAATATATACTATGAAAAAATTTATTTTTAAATATCTGTGACAGTCACCTGGACGGATATCCTGCAGCGCTGATGCGAATAGTCTCTAGAACACCACATGCTCTTAGCTGCTGGACGGCTCTCTTGGAATCAAACCTGCACACAGAATCAACAGGACCTACTGTATAAATCATCTAAGATTAGCGCTTTGCAATAATTATACAAAAAAAAAAAAAAAGTCAAGGATGGAAAACTACCTTAGATTTTCCTTAAGCATGGTACATGTCTCTAGTGAGAGAGGCATTTAGAAAACTATAGACTCTTAGACACTCAAGGACACTAATCCTGACATTCGTAGCTCTGAACAAAGTTCCCCTTCTGTTTGTGAAAACCCTCTCAGCATGTGACTCAGAAACTGCTGTCAATGTAATCTTAATGAAGAGGCTCTTGTCTTCAAAAATGTCAAGGAAGGACAAACAGAACATGACTAAACCCCTCAGAGATTTTAACACACCAAAAAAACCGGAGGAAAACTGAAAACTACAGCGTAACACTACAATGCATGACTACCATGTAACCAGATGGCGAAGATCTTGCAAAATGATGTTGACAAAGTACAGTGGCCTACAAATTTTATCTAAAAAACCCAAGCAAAAAATTGTGTTCTCATTTTCAATAATAAACTAACAAGTATTACTTACTGTAAGTATTACACAGTAATCTATTCCTAATAATAAACTAATTAAAATACATTGCTGTTATTTAACAACAAAAAATATATAATCATTGACATAATGTTTTGTTTTAAGCATTTTCCTATTATTTTTATATTATATTATTTATCCATTAAGTCCTAATGATAGGAGATTGTCATTTGCAGTTTCTGGTTTCTCTAAAACAAAACGAGTAAATTTTTTTGGCTTATTAACTTCAAGAAAAAAAAAAAAAAAAACAGGCTATTTTAGGTATAAATCCAAAAGCTAGTTTATCACTATAATAACATGGACATGGCAGCATCATGCTTCGTGGCTGCTTCTCTTCATCTAAGCCTGAGGCTCTTGTCATGATAGAGAATCGCACAAGGCTCAAATATCAATCTTTCTTGGCACAGAACCTGCAGGCCTACACAGCTGAGAATGAAGACAAATTCTATCTTCCAGCATTATATAATGACCTAAAGCACAAATACAGCTCAACAAATGAATGGTTTTGGTAGAAGATCATTGCTTAGAGATGTCCCAGTCAGAGTCCTATCAAAAGGACCTGAAGAGGTCTGTGCACAGGTGATCGAGTCACAGTTTGACAGATCTGGGACATACTTATGCAACCAGGTTATTGATCTACTGTAAATAAATAAGCAATAATGTAAACAATACAATGATATATCTATATATTATAAAGATGCAGGTTTCATTAATTTAAGCATTTCCCTGACACATAAGTGAAGAAACAGACAAATTAATAATTTTATCTATAGAAACTAAACTTACACAAAGGCTTCTTTGACATCATTGGGTTTTATGCAGCGTACATAGTGTGGAGTTGTAGCATTCAGAGTCTCCATCAGAAGATGTAAGGAACTCCGAAACTAGAAATAGGAGGTATTATAAATACAAACATGACAGACTTCTTACTTCTAAAATAAATTACAATCAAGTTACTAATCAGAACGAGTAACTTCTCAAGTCCTCACCTGGGTGCCAACAGATTTGCGGTGCTCACGGTTGTGGCCTTTGGGCATAGGTTTAGCAGGACGTACGTTGTGCTTGGCGGTTTTGCTTGTTGAAGCAGGAGCATCCGTGTCCTTGAAGAGATCTGCCACAAGCTGGAACTGAGGGAGGAACAAACATCAGCACAATGTTTAAGAGCACAGCAGCAACTGTTACAGCAGGCTAGTCATCAGGTTGGAGTGGATCTGGAGCCCCACTTTACCATCACTTTGCTCCCACATACTGAAACATTTGAGTGTTAATAGCTTGAAAGGCATTAATGAATAAGAAATATGTTATACAACATCGATATAACCACTTGTGTGCTTTTTGCCCAAGCCATTTTGTAGGTAAAATTTGCCTTAAGGTGAATTTTGTGCTGTTATAGTATGACATATAGATTGGTTTATTGGATTGGATTGTGGTGATCAGAAGGTTGCTCTTTTCTGTGGCTTTAAAGGCAGAAGATGTTGAGAACAGAAGCAGCTGTCTAGGAAAAATAACAAAACAAAAGCTGTATCAAGTATAGTTATTGGAAACTTCAGGGTGGTTACAGTAACTCTGCATCTCATTACAGATCATTTTCATGTACAGTAAGAGCACACCCCAAGTGTTTTATTTAACTTGCAAATGACAGGGTATTTACAAATTTATCCAGATATGTATATAGATTGTATAACTTTTCAACTTAAAAAAAAAAAAAAAAACATGCAGCATGGGCCAAGCCTCAATTTAACATGGCCACACTTTTAAGCAGCCTTTTACACTTCACACACACACACACACACACACACACACACACACACACACACACACACACACACACACACACACACACACACACGATACTGAAACATCTGCTTTACTGCTGTGAACTTCAAAAGGTTTAATCTTTTCCTGCTTTACTGCTAGATTTAGTGTTTCTCCACTGAATATAAAGGCCACCTTTGAAAAAAAACAATTTTAAACCTAAAGCAACATGGCAAATTGTTAACATAAAGAGTATGATGATATAAAAAAATACTTAGTATCCCTAAGCTTACTCGAATGTTCTACCTCCCAGAGTTCACTATTCACAAAGACAACTAAAAGCTTGTTTTAGTCAAATCGGATTTAAAACATTTTATTGCAAATTTGGAAGAAATTTGTCTTTTTAAAAAATAAGCATGTAGCAACAAATTTTCGACGAGTTTAATATTGGATTAAAATCCAGTGCCTTAAACACAGATCTATTAAAATTATTTAATAGTTTTTATCCCATACAAGTACTCCAGTGCATGGACTAAATCTTGGGTCTTTCATTATTTATTTTTATATTACACACGTATAATCCATGTGCAATGATCCTGTACAATATACTGTATTGGGACATGAACTTGACAGCAAAAAACAACAACAACAACAATAGAAATCTTTAAGATCCTATATTTAAGATATTTAAGATCCTTGATTGGGACATACTGTATCCCCTCACCTTGCTGGCCTTCAAGATATTGATCTGTTCTTCATACACAGTGTCCCTGTTCTTCTCCAAGAAGCCTTCACACTGATACTCAACCTGAAAAAATAAAATCAACATACAGTATATGTAAATGTGAAGAAAATCATATCTTATCATTTATTATTATTATTATTATTATTATTATTAATTTATCAATTAATCAATTAATCAACTAATGAATTTAATTTTGTTTTATTCTTTAGCAAAGCAGTCAAGGCATTTAAACAAACTTACTATCTAGACTACAAAAGGCAAATGCTGCACTTCATGCAGTAAAAAATGCTAAATCTCTTGGAAAGATTTTGAAGTTGCACTGCTGTTACATAAGTCTGTAAATCCCACAGGCAGCATAGCTGAAATGAGCATCATCACAGCTGCCATGGTCAGGCAAACAAAATCTGATAAAATGTCATTTTTATTTTTAAATGAATTATTACAAAGAAAAACTAAAGTCACAGAAGTACTGTAGAACTCTGATGTATGGTTGTCAAGGGCAAAAGTCATTAACTCTTAAAACCCAGAGTATTTTAGCACTTTTTTGACTAAGATTGAGCAATATAGAGGGTGTTATTCTTTTTTTCAGGAGTTTGCATTATATAACTTAGGCAATATAATGAAATTTAATGTATTTCATTTTAACCAACTACATAAACATGACCTCGCAAAAAACAAAAATGGGTAAAATACCACAGAGACATATGATCCCATGTTTTAATGTCTTTTTCCAGTTTCTATGACTAAAAAAATAGAAAGATGAGCATTTTTGAGCTCACCATATTTATGACATCATTCCCATATTCCAGTAGCAGTGAAATTCAGACATTTAAAAGTAATGATAACTTTAGGTCTACATGACATATATGAAAACCCAAACGCACAGCATGATGTCTGAAATGGCACTGACAGGACAACAATAAGGAATCAGGAAACACATTAACATTTACTCAAGTCAGAAACTTCACATTCTCTTACTGCACATTCCATCCTGGTTGCTGTTTGGACAGAGCACAGCACATGACTAAAAAGCTTTCCTGTGCTTCAACCTGTTAACTAGTTAACCTGCATAAAAACTATTTTAAACAAAGTTACTTCTGTTTCTTATATAATAGAAGGAGTTCTGACAGTTTATACAGGCATATCTACAGTAGCAATAGTATCATTTGGATGCCAATTGTAAAATACATCAAATATAAGCTTCAAACGAGTCTCATGTTACCTTAAACTCTAAACATTTTACAATTCTTGGTATTTTCTGTTTTCTCTCAGAGTGACATGAGCTGCAGCCAAAAAGCAATGAACATGAAATGCTTAATAATGAAATACTGGTTTAAGCTCATTTTCATGTGTTTTAATGGCTGTTGAATTTTCCACTTGTTAATTGTTTTTGCACTTACAGGACACATGGTGATTATTTTTTTCTTATAACTCTCTCTCTCTTTTTTTTTTTGTGTTTTTTTTTTTAATAAAAAAGCAACATCTCAAACAAGGCATGCATGTTGCTTTTTAAATGTATGAATAAACAGAATAAAATGTATAAATAAAAATAACCTAAAGAAGTGCATTATAGTTTACAGAAAGGCCCAGAAGTTCATATTTGGTAATGTACAGTATAAATGTGATGTGATTTTCAATGTATTTCAGACCATTTTGAGATGGCTCATGACCATCTTGAATTTTGTGGAAGGATGCTGTGGGGTTGAGAGTAGTTTTGCAGCAATAAACTCTTACTTGATGGTGTCAATCAGGACTCCTGGTGACTTATTTTATTTTTTGATTTGGGTTTGGGATTTTGAGAAGGATTAACCAGATCCAAGTGTTATCCACAACACCATGATATCATCACAATCATCTCTGCATTCTGCATGTGACAACTTCATTTCTGACACATTAATAAATGTTTAACTATAAAGTGGCCAATTTGAGCATCGGTGGATTTTTAAACTCATTCCTTGCCTATGGATCCAGTGTTTTGGCCAACTCTGTAGATTAAAGTGAATTATGTTTATAAAAAAAGATCAAAAGCTTTCTCTCAGTTGTATTCATTGCTTTTTTTGTAAACAGATATTTGCCACACATCATAGTTGTGCTAATGCTTTGTTTCTTCAGAGATGCCCAACTCCATTCCTGCAGAATTTAGATCCAACACACCTCACCTTAAATTCTGATGAACTGATTGAGTGGGTGAGGCTTGTTTAATTATGGTTGGGAATAAATTGTTCAGAATGTGAAATGAGCAGTAGGCTATCATTCATTCAGCCCTTTCTGAATTCTTGATGAAAGTCAGTGTGCATGATGACACTGTGTGTAAATCTGTGTGTAAAACAGATCAGTGAGAAAGGAAAAAGCTGCCATGGACAGAAAACATCATTCATGACAAACATCTTTTGCAAGCCTGTTTCAAGGTGGAGGTGTTTTGTAATTTAATAGTGTCGGGTATAATAGGAATCCACACCTCTGCAGAACATTAGCTTATAATGCCTCTTGGTGGAGTTAAGGCCTTACTATGTGTCAGATAATTACTGTGGAGGCTTTCACAATCTTCACATGCACCCTCTTTGTAAGTAGTGAACTGGTGATTACAGAGCTCTGATACAATACTGTCTCTGAAAGATGATAAAGAACACTGAAACCATGTTCATGTGTATCTGACTTGCTTTTTATATGCACATTATTTATATTGCATAAAAGTGGCTAAAACTGCAAAACTGTTTTTAATACACAATACATATCACAATATTTATTTACAATTAGTCTTGTCAAAAGCATGCTTTATGATCCAGTTTCATCTCTTAGGCTACGATCACAATACCAGACTGAAGAGACTCTTTTCGGATATTTTCAATAAAATTGTTTGCAATATAATTTATCTTTTCTTTTTTTTTTATTCCTATAATTACATAGTAGTATATTATATGTTAGTATATCTATGTTCTCAGTGATTGGGTAGTTTAATGATTTCTAGTGTACTTTTTGTGCCACTGTATTCAAACCTACAGACTCCTCAGACACCTTTTTTGCTTTTCATTCACTCAGTTACAGTTGAAACCAGATGTATACATACACTTCAGAAAAAAAACACTAAACCATTTTTTTCTTCACTGTCAAACAGTGATGCAAAATCACAGAATTTTTTTTCTGTTTTAGATAAATAAATATTAAAATATTTTTTGCATTTGTTAAATGTCAGAATCAAGTAAGGGAGAATGTTTATGTATTTTTGTAAATCACTTTCATCAAGTCAGAAGTATACATACACTAAGTTTACTGTGTCTTTAAACAAAAAGAAACCTGAGCTTAAGTAGCTTAGAAGCTAAGAAGTTAATTGGTGGCATCTCAAACACAAACGCCTCTTTCTTTGATATCATAGGAAAATCAAGAAATATCCAGATGCCTGAAGGTCCCACATTCATCCGTTCAGACAATAATATATATAGTATAAAAAACATGGGAATGTACAACCATCATACCGCTCAGGAAATAGACAAATTCCAGAGAGGAACGTTAGTGCGAAATGTGCGAATCAACCCCAGGACAACAGCAAAGGACCTTGTGAAGATGCTGGCTGAAACTAGTAAGGCAGGGTCATTATCCACAGTAAAACCTGAAAGAGTCCTGTAGTCTCCATGAGACTACAGTTTGCAACTGCACATAGGGACAAACATCTTCATTTTCTGGAGACATGTCCTATGGTCTGATAAAAAAAAGGAACTGTTCAGCCATAATGATAAACGGTATATTTGGAGGAAAAAGGGCAAAGCTTTAAAGCCTCAGAACACCATCCCAACTGTGAAGTATGTGGGTGGTAGTATAATGTTGTGGGGCTGCTTTGCTGCAGAAGGGACTGGTAAACTTCACAAAATAGATGCCATCATGAGAAAAGAAAATTATGTGGATATATTAAAGCAACATCTGAAGACGTCAGCCAGGATGTTGAAGCTTGGGCGCAAACCGGTCTTCCAAATGGACAATGACCCCAAGCATACCTCCAATTTAGTTATAAAGTGGCCTAAGGACAACAAAGTCAAGGTAGTGGCCATCACAAAGCCCTGATCTCAATCCCATAGAAAATTTGTGAGCGGCACTAAATAGGTGAGTGAAAAAAGGCCTACAAACCTGACCCAGTTACACAAGTTCTGTCAAAAGGAGAGGGCCAAAATTCCAGCAAGCTATTGCAGAAAGCTTGTGCAAGGATACCCCAAAATGTTTGGCCCAAGTGAAACAGTATCAAGGCAATTCTACCAAAAACTAAGGAAGTGTACAGTGGGTACAGAAAGTATTCAGACCCCCTTAAATTTTTCACTCTTATATTGTTATATTGCAGCCATTTGCTAAAATCATTTAAGTTAGTTTTTTTCCCCTCATTAATGTACACACAGCACCCCATATTGACAGAAAAACACAGAATTGATGACATTTTTGATGATATTTTCCAGAAAAACTGAAATATCACATGGTCCTAAATATTCAGACCCTTTGCTCAATATTTAGTAGATCACCCTTTTGATCTAATACAGCCATGAGTCTTTTTGGGAAGGATGCAACATGTTTTTCACACCTGGATTTGGGGATCCTCTGCCATTCCTCCTTGCAGATCCTCTTCAGTTCTGTCAGGTTGGATGGTAAACGTTGGTGTACAGCTATTTTTAGGTCTCTCCAGAGATGCTCAATTGGGTTTAAGTCAGGGCTCTGGCTGGGCCATTAAAGAAAAGTCACGGAGTCCTTCATTATTTTAGCTGTGTGCTTAGAGTCATTGTCTTGTTGGAATGTAAACCTTCTGCCCAGTCTGAGGTCCTGAACACTCTGGAGAAGGTTTTCGTCCAGGATATCCCTGTACTTGGCTGCATTCATCTTTCCCTCGTCATCCTGTCCCTGTAGCTGAAAAACACCCCCACAGCATGATGCTGCCACCACCATGCTTCACTGTTGGAACTGTATTGGACAGGTGATGAGCAGTGCCTGGTTTTCGCCACACATACAGCATAGAATTAAGGCCAAAAAGTTCCACCTTGGTCTCATCAGACCAGAGAATCTTGTTTCTCACCATCTTGGAGTCCTTCAGGTGTTTTTTTAGCCAACTCCATGCAGGCTTTCATGTGTCTTGCACTGAGGAGAGACATCCATCGGTCCACTCTGTCATATAGCCCCAACTGGTGGAGGGCTACAGTGATGGTTGACTTTCTACAATTTGAGTGCATCTCTGGAGCTCAGTCACAGTGATCTTTGGGTTCTTCTTTACCCCTCACACCAAGGCTCTTCTCCTCCGATAGCTCAGTTTGGCCGAACGGCCAGCTCTAGGAAGGGTTCTGGTCGTCCCAAACGTCTTCCATTTAAGGATTATGGAGGCCACTGTGCTCGTAGGAACCTTAAGTGCAGCAGAAATGTTTTTGTAACCGTGGCCAAATCTGTGCCTTGCCACAATTTTGTCTCTGAGCTCTTCAGGCAGTTCCTTTGACCTCATGATTCTCATTTGCTCTGACATGCATTGTGAGCTGTAAGGT
>JAQQZT010000011.1:10550522-10562248 GCA_030068275.1 Clarias platycephalus | reverse complement strand
ATCGGAATTATATCGTATCGACCAAAATTAAGAAATATATCGTGATATAAATTTTTGCCATATCGTCCAGCCCTACAACAACCTCAAGCTAAATTAAAAGCTGATCGATTAAATAAGGGCTTTTGAGTAATTGTGCCAGTTGTAATCTGATTCATCGATTCATTGTTTCAATAATGGACAGATTAGTTATTATAAAGTCATTAGTTGCAGTATTAAATAGTACTAATGCTTATTCCCTTAAGCTATTAATCATGTCCTGTATTTTTTGAAGTATTAAAAATAAGTACTTACTAAGCTTAAAATTGTTTCCTAACTTGTCATGTCTTATACACAGCAATAATATTTTTTCCCTGATCTACACTCCAGTCCAATAGATGGTAGTATTGCACCAATTGCTCATAACTTCAAAAGGAAAAAAATGAATAATCAGAATAATCAATCTGAAAGAAAATTGTGTGTACTTTGCCGAAGATGAAATCTGTTTGTGTTTTCTGCGTAAGCTGGTGTATATTGTGAAGGAGGTTTTAAAATTTTTGATCATTTAAAGCTCTCGTATATTACTATTTAAGTTAAAATAGTTCTCTGGGCTTCCAGCTGAAGTACCACTCAGCTAATACACCTTTCATACCTCAATCTTTATTTCACTTCTGCTCCCAAATGCACTTTTTCTGTGTCAATGTAAATAAGATACCGCTGAGCCAGAGAACCCTACCAAAGAACAGCAGAACAGGGCTATAAGCCAGGGAAGATACGCTTCTTATGAGGTCACAATAGTGTAAAATTGCTTGTTTCAAGCACAGTACTGTGATGAGCCTCAATAAAACATTTAAATGATGCAAACATTTTAAAGAAGACCATACGTTCGTGAATGATCAGCCCAGCCTAGCTAACTCGGGCCACTGATATCTTGTGGCCAACTTGTGGAAGAGCCGCATCTATCTGTGGGAGCTGTACACAAGCGTTCAAGAGCACCACTTGCACATTACAGGAACTTGGCTGGGAGTGATTTCCACATCCCGGTATAGTCCTGACATCGCTCCAAGCCAATGACTTTGGGTCATTAAAGGATTTCTGGGTGAAGCAGGCAGTCCGTTCAGGATTCCGGCATACTGAGAAAACTTCTTTGATAGTATCCAAGCATAGGTGACATCCTGGGATAAGTGCATTAGTGTGGCAGGAGATTATATAGGAATATAAAGCTTTTAATATGGATTTAAAAGTTGATGAAAAACCACAGTAGCTCTACTGAATTGCAAGGCTAGGGGAATACCCATAATGATTTTTTTTTTTTTTTTTTTCATTTAACAGGAAGTAAGAAGCCATGCTACGTTTTTAAAACTGCAGTAATGCTGACTACACTAAGCAAATTGTAGTAAAGTGGCAGTTATGCATTGCAAAGCTGTTATATAACTCCATTACCAGTACAGTGCACCATTGCATCAAATGAAATCTAAGATTGCATCCAAACTGGAGCCGATAGGAGCTGTTTGTAATGTTTAGAGCCGTCTGCTGCCTGAACTGCAATTACAGTGAAAGCATTGAAAAGCCATCCCATTCCTCTGACTGATTTTATCACGCTTTATGCTGAAACAGTTCTTTAGGAATTGAGAGAGTGGCTCCGTTTCAGCTAGAGACGGAACTAAATCCTGTGCTGGGAAAAAAAAAGTCAACAGAATCCTGAAATGAACTTAACCTTTTCTAGGTTACAAATAATAGTGGTGTGTGTGTGTGTGTGTGTCAGAATCTGTAGAATCTATTTGAATGAACCTTTATATAAAAAAAAAAAAGCATTTTTCTTTTCTAATGTCCTGCTTCTCAATATACTTTGTCTACCTGTCAACAAGCTTTTGTATTCCCTCGCTGAAAATGTTTTCGACTAAGCTGCGAGCCACAAATGCACTGCTGTCTTCACTTCTTCATCAGAAGTGAATCTTCGTCCTCGTAGGGCTGCTTTCACACAGGTGGCGTCTGATGGAGCGAGATCATGACTATAGGGAGGATGCTTTACCACCTCGAAACAGAGTTTTTGCAGAATGTTGACCAAGCGTAGGCAGAAGTGTACGAGTGCATTGTCGTGCATGATTACAACACCCTTGGCTAGTAGTCCTCTGCATTACATCTGAAGTTTAGGCTTCAGCTCTTCAATAAGCATCTCACTCTAATGAGCTCTGCTGATTGTTGAACCTTTTTTCCGATAATCTTCCAATCCTGGCCCTTGAGAATCCCAGAAAATTGCGAGCATCAATTTTTCAGCTAGTGATTGACTTTTGAACTTTTTCTTCGTCAGGCTTGTAGTGATGAATTCTTATCTCGTCACCAGTAATGATTCTCTTTAAGAAATGTTCACCTTTCTTAGAGTATCGGTCGATGCAGGTATCCAAACATCTCTTTGTTTCGGCAAGTGGCGCATCCATTTTTGCTCGCACAGCAGCTACAAACGACTGATGTAACCTCTGCACAACAGTGATTGAGGAGACGGCAATCTTGTCTGGAAAACGTTGATAAGACAGTGCAACCAATATAATATAACCGGAGTGCGGATAATTTTTGACTCCTATACCAAGTATATTTTTCCTGGGGAAAATGTTATTCAAGTGCTTGCTGTCATTCTTATAATCTGCTTTTTCTTCACAGGAATATCTCCACAGTATCGGAATCACTCATCGAGACATCAAGCCAGAAAACATTCTGTTAGATGACAAAGGTGATTTTGATTTATAATATTTTTATATTATAAATAAAATGACTTGTATGCATTCAGCTGCTTGTTGCTAACTGGTCTTTTTACTCGTGTTTTTCCCCAGACAATCTGAAAATCACAGATTTCGGACTGGCCACCATGTTCCGGCACCGTGGCCGCGAGCGTAAGCTGGCCCGCCTGTGTGGCACTCTGCCCTACGTCGCTCCAGAGCTCATGTCCCGTTCCGAGTTTCACGCTCAGCCTGCAGACGTCTGGGCCTGCGGGATCGTTCTCACCGCCATGCTGGCTGGAGGTGAGGAGATCATGTGTTAGTTTGTTGAGCAGAGGTTGAGCCTGCAGCATCTGTCTGCTTGGGTATAACTAATATATATTTGGTTTTTCCACAGAGTTGCCGTGGGATCAGCCAAGCGAGAGCTGTCAGGAGTACTCTGACTGGCTGCAGAAGAAAACCTACCTTACACCGTGGAAGAAAATTGATTCCATGCCTCTTGGTAACTGCCAGTAGAATGTTGAGCCTTAGAATGTTATTTTCGGTTTCGGGTTAGTGGATGATTGGACGGTTACTTCATGTTTTTTAAAAAAAAAGTGCGTTTTCATGTCTCGCCATCTTATATATTTTTCTTTTTCCATGTATCTTATTCTAGTGCTTCTCATTTAGATATTTTTGGCTTGTTTCTCTGCCTGCTGTCTTTTTCAGCTTGAAATGGCAACATATTGATATTTTCAGTTTATGATATTTTCAGTCTGTGTTGCGTTTTAACTCGGTTATCTATACTGAAATTCTTCAACTGGAACACCTTTAGTATAAAGCGATGCAAATGTTGAACTCCTAACCGTATTTGGATGGGATTAGGGAGCGCGTGTTCTCATTGTAAATTTGCCATGCCCTGTGGGCTGTACATTTTAAAATAAATATACATTCCTTCTGTCTTGAATGCCAGGTTTCAACTCACTTCTCCTGCATTTAATTCATATCCATCTACATGCAAGTTTTATTACAGTGCAGACACTTTTTTTTTTTTTTTTTTTTCTTCTTCCCCTGTAATGTCACTCCAAGAAGAAGTTGTTTAAAGAAGGCTGTATTTCTTCTTATTTATTTGCAATTCGGTCTGTCTGATCCGTAGGTCTGTTAACAAAGATACTGCTCCATGGTCCTGAGGACCGGATCACCATTCCAGAGATCAAAAAGCACCGCTGGTTCAGCAGGAGCTTCAAAACAGGTCTGGGGTTCATTTCATTTCAAGGTCTCTTGGTTCTTAGATCTTGATTTTCTTGGTAATATGTGTTGCAGTAATGAAAAAAAGAAAAGGAAAAAAAAACATTTTAAGTCTTGCATTCTGTTGTGATCAAAAATGCTGTCTAAAATTGGGCCAATATTAAGTTCTATATTTATATTATGTAGATTTGTACTTTATCAGTATAAAGGTTTTTTGGAAAATATTAGAATAGCTACATTTGAATGCTTTTATCATCATTGCATAGTAGTACAACATTTAAGCTGCAGTACCCAATGGTGCTAGAAGTATCACAATATAAACATACAGTACTGTGCAAAAAAAGTATTGAGTCACCCCTCATTTCTTCATATTTTTTTTCCCAAAGAGCCAGACTTTCTCGTATTTTTAACATAGTCTTGAAGAATCGTTCTGCAGGCTTTCTGATGGACTTTTTGGCTCTGGTTTTCCGTCCAGTCCCTGTACCTGAGCAGTTTCAGCGGAATGTTTTTTTTTTTTGTTTGTTTGTTTTGTTTTTTTCCCCCGTTTCGTAAGCCCCACAGTGACCTATGAATCATTCAAGCATTAAAAACCATCTAACCTAAGGCATGAACTAGTGAGAAACAGGTGCAGATGATGACACATGATCAGGCTGGTAGTTAGTGTTTGGAACAGACGAGAGGGGAAATGAGGTTGCTGTTGATGTTGTTACATAAACAATGATCGGTTTGTAAACTATCTTTAGGCACTTCACAGCGTGTCACTGTACAACATTTTTCCCATTTATTTAATTGAATCTACATAATTTAATTTAAATTAATATTCAGAAATGAGTATTGGTTCATGAATTTTGCACAGTACTGTAGGTGTAAAAGTGAAGCCATGCATTAATATTGCCATCGATTAATATTACAGTATGTCACATGACACTAATTACACACAGAGAACAGGGTCAGTAATTGCATGTTTTTATAAGAATTAAAATATGAAATTGCATTACATTTAAATGAGTCAATAAATATAAGAGCCAGGCATGTTCCAGGTTCGAAAATGAAATGTGTCGGATTTTGAATCTTTCATTCAGTAACACTTTCATCCTGGTCAGCGTCACAGTGGATCCAGAGTTTTTTTATTTTTATTTTTATTTTTTTAACCCTGGATGTGACACTAGTTAATCTTGGGGATATTGCAAATGATAAATTCTGATATAAATTAATATTAAATAATATTTTTGTGGAATTAGTTGTAAGTAAAATTAGACTAAGAATTTTTTTAACCTATGATTTTTACACTAGTGAGAGTCAAACGTAGGGAACGTAGTGAAAGCGTTTAGCAGGATGACTCGTGTTATTTCTTTTGTTTTGACTGCAGGGGGAAAACGCCAGGCTGACGTCCACGGCCCGCTGACCAAGATGCTACGGTCTGACTCTGAGAGATCTCGGCTAGCACGAACGAGCAGGTCTGCGGTTAAGCACACAAACAGCATCATTTACTTATTTACCCAGCTGTCTAAGAGAATAAGCATCATGTGTGGGTGTTTCCCCAGTGGTGAGCGGATGCAGATTTCCAGCTCTCAGCCAGAGCCGCAGGGATTGTGGGAGGTCAAAGACGACGTGGTACACACTGAGGGCGCTCAGGTCAGCTTTTCCCAGCCTGCCTGCCCTGATCACATGCTATTAGGAAGCCAACTGCTGGGCACACCGGGCGCTAGCCAGGTAATAACACTTTACCATATGCTGCATTTCTCTGAGGCTGTTTAAAACAAGAAGCATATGGCATCTGAGAGTTTTCACCACAGTTTCACCTTTCAAGCACACGCCTTTTTATTAAATCCTACGGTTTAATTCGGTTGATTTATGGTGCTGCAAATATTTGTATAGCCTTTCCCATGATTTTTTTTTATTATTATTATTTCATTTCCCCTAAAGTATCTTACTTTTATTCCTCATGGACAATCTGTCTTTTCATAAGAACATGAAAATTATTTACACATGGTCCAAACTCCATATTTACTTCCAAAACTTGCATCTCTTAAACCTGAGTCTTGCGTCACTTTATTTTTGGTTTTGTATAAATGCCGTCTTTATGGCATAATTTATTCAAATTCCAGATCAAATATAAAAAGGATGTTTTGAAAATGCTTTCTGACTACATGTAGTCTAGCCAGCCAGACCAGCTCTTGGTTTCATCATCTCATTTACTCATTACTACTATCTAGTGGTTTTGAAAAGCGATCTTTAGTACTGTTTATATATTTCAGTTAAATAATAAAAAAAGATAAGGAAAAAAAAAAAAAAAGATTTCTGCACATCACTACCGAATCCTTCAAGACAGAGACCTGATAAACCACAGATTCAATTTGTTTCCTGTTCTATATTTCTTCTTCCTGAATCCTGTACCTAAGTGAATACATTTCTGAAATGTAAAACTCGGCTTAGTTCAATCATTCCTGTATAGTGTAATATTTTAAATCTTGTTTTTATTATTATTTGTAAGGGTTCAATCTGAACTGTCCCTCTTTTTCAATTTTCCAAAGGAAATGATGTTGAACAATAGTGAATTGAGTGAGTATAGTGAGACCGAACAAAATAAGTTTTTAATATTGTGTGCAGGAGCAAATTCAGTGAATATCTCATTGTGGTCCGCTAGCTGTCAGTTCTGTGCTTGGACTGAAAAACAAAGGGCTGGCTGTGTAATTCTACAGCACCGATTGTGCCTCATAACCCTATTCCAGCTAATTGACAACAAGGGTGTTCATGCTCATTGAAGTTTTATATTATTATTGGACAGCTAGCCCAAGTTGGTAGTGATACTTCCTTGAATTTGGAGGCGGAGCTTCTGAATGAGTCCTGAAGGGAGCTATTGAGTTCGAATATTAAAAAAAATCTTTCTCCAGCATTAACATGGACTCTCCTCCATTAACATACTGTACATCAATCAGCCATAACATTACAACACCAAATACTATGCATGACACTGTGTAGGTTCCCCTTGTGCCACCTGGGCAGCTCTGCCCCCTTGGAGCATGATTCCACAAGACCTCTGGGGGTGTGCTGTGGTGACCGGTACCAGACGCGGATCCTTAGGGTGCTCTGCGATACAGGGTGGGGCCTCCATGGATTAGCCCCGTTAGTCCGGCGAATAGCATGAGTGCTTGATCAGATTGGGATCTATGGAGTTTGGAGGCCACGTTGGCGACCTTGGACATTTTACCTGCTAGATCTTGTGCACAGCACATGGATTTGGTGCGCTGGATGTTCTATTTTTGACTTTTCTGACTTGTTTTTTTTTTTTTTTTAGTAAGTTGTGCTGCATTGGCTCTTCTCTGGGATCTTCTTATTTAGTTCGCACAGACATTGATGAGCCTTGGGCGCCCATGATCATGTTACGATCAGTTTACTGGTGTATAGTCGATAATCAGTGTTAAAGTGATCTGAGTTAAATTGGATTAAACACATTCATGCTCTCACAGTGGTTGAAATTTGTAATTTGTTTAGATTTTGAGAAATAGAACCAATTAAATTGATTAGAAAATATCAGCATGTAAACACTGGGCATTTTTGTGGGCAGGAGTAAAAATGACCAAAACGATCATGTCATCTGTCAAGACTTGACTCGTAAGTAGTTCAAGATGAAACTTTGTTCTGTTTGCCGTTGTATCTAGATTTATTTATTTGTGAAAGTTAAGCAATAATCACAGCAGGGGCAGCTGGAAGCTAAACTGAGCTGAACTTTTTGCCTCCACACATCCTGCCAGTGTGTCGTTATATTGGAGCAAAAGCACCTATTTGACATCCTCCCCAAAATATGAGCTTTAGGCGAGCTGTTAATGCACGCCGAGTTAAAATTAGATTTGCGCTACATAGCGACACTCTTCCTTCAGTGGACTAGAGCCATTTGGTCAAAGTGGTTTATAATTTAGTCCATTCTTCAGACTCTGCTTGTAATAGAACACTTGACATCATACAAACTCTTCCATGGGAATTAGCTTATTTTCTAATGCATAAAAATTCAAATGATATTATCTTATCCAACAAAGTCTGCACTTTTTCCAAAGTGTTAGAGTTGTTGCTTAATAGCTTTCATTTGAAGGTCATTATAGCCATTCCTAAGGTGTTGCTGCTTCAAGTCTCTACTGATGCCTACAGAGCTGCCCTGACAGAACTATTTATCCCACAGAACCCATGGCAGCGGCTGGTGAGAAGAATGACCAGATTCTTCACTACCCTGAAGGCAGAGGCGTCCTGCACAGCCCTGCGGGACACATGTGTTAACTTGGGCTACACGTGGAAACAGAGCTGCACCAACCAGGTACTATACAGATAACAGAGAAGTACTGTAAGTTCATGATAGTTTGTTTTATAAAGGCATTTCATTTCACTGCTTTTCTTTCTTTTCTTTTTCTTTCTCTCAAGGCGACGGTTTCTACATTGGATCGCCGTCACAACAAACTGATCTTCAAAATCCACTTCCTGGAAATGGAGGAACGTATTCTTGTAGATTTCCGACTATCAAGGGTAAGCAGCAGAGTAACACTTTTAAGCAGATGCTAAGATTATTGTATATAGTTGTTTTAAAGAAAACTCAAAACTTTTTCATTTTCATTTTCAGGGTGATGGTTTGGAATTCAAGTCCATATTCGTTAAACTCAAACAAAAGCTGTCGGACATAATAAGTAACCAAAGGGTTCCTTTAGTTTTTACATGATGACGTAAACCACCCAGTAATGATAATCTACACATCTCCGTATTACATGTTTTTTTTTTTTTAAAGCCTTACTTGCCACACTAGTTTTCAGTGCTTCCATTTTATTAGCATGAATAAGAAAGGAGAAAACATATAGGTTTGTAAAAGCAGTTCCTGATCTCCCTTCACTGTGAAGTTTTAAGACTTTGTTCTTGTTCATTTGTTTTCAAGTTTTATCCTGCTGCTCCTGTTAGAAAAACCTCAGAATAAATGCTATTTTCAAAACTGATATTTTTCACTTCGATTTTTAAATGGCTTTTTAATTTAGTAAAGACCTAATTGTAGTGTTTGGACCACATTGCTATTGCATGCTTGATTCTGATTGGTCAGGAGCTACAGATTTTCTATAACATCCCAATAATAAAGAAATAACAGGTTTTTAATGGCATGAAAAAAAATTATCGCACTAAAGGAAGTTCAGAAAATAATAACTTTATTGTTTACAAATGTTTACTTTCCCAATGTAGAAGTCTTCCACTTTGTTCAGCTAAAATCAAAGAGTATAATAAAAATGAGTGTTAACTTTTTGAAGTTATTTCAGACCTTCCAGTATTATAAATCCTCCAGGCAATGGTTTGTGTCGTTTTACTTCCTGTTAATTTCTATATCGCTGTCAGATCAAATAAAAACTTTCGGTTCATATGGTGAGTCTAGCTTGAGGCCATGACGGTGATGGTGACATTGACTGGTTCATCTCCTGGGGGTAAGTTTGTGGGTGTTGCGGTGGGTCTTGGCAGCACTACAGATGGTCCTAGGAAAGAAAATGTTATCAGGGGATGCACAGAGAATTGCAAAAAGGAAAAACAGCAGATGGCAGTGATGCATGCTCGGAGATCAGAGTTTTTCTCACAGATGTATCAAATGCACCTGCCGGTTAGATTAAAAATATTAACTACCTGTATGGCGTATATGTTATAACATCCACATGTCGTGCATAATAAATTGCTCCAGAGTACATGGTGCCCAATTTTAGCATTGCTTTCTGATCTTAGTCCCTCAATCAGAAGATACATTACTGCATTAAAAAGCAAGTTATAAATCCTAAGCCTTGTTATTCCATTTTTAAGGTTTGTCTACTCACTGCTATTATTATTTAATTCAATATTATTCTTTCTTTCAAAAGAAAGTGTATTATTGTATTATGATGATGATAATAATAATAGCTGTTAGTACTCATTCTGCATCTGGTGTAGTACCACTTCCTTTTTTGCTTATTAAAGTATAATATCTAATATAATAAGTATACTAATATAATAATTATAAACCTTTTGGCAAATAAACTGCCTGGGCAAAAATTATGTTCGACCACCTTTAACTTTAATTTTGACAAAGACAATGTGGTCTCCAGTTCATGTGTGAAAATGATTCCTCATTCTCACAGAACCCTGGAATATGCCAGTGCCATCAGGGAAGAAAAACCTGGTCATTCAGTACATTCAAGTCATCAGTTCTGATTTCATTTTATTGCAACATAATGTTGCTGAGACTAGACCTGACCTACTGAAGCAACCGCAGATCATAACACTGCTTCCAGAGGCTTGTACAGTGGGCACAATGCATGATGGGTGCATGGCTTCATGCACTTCCCTTCTTACCCTGACACGCCTGTTGCCCTGGAATAAGTATTTCACTGCACGTTGGTCAGCATATGGAGGAATTTGAACTGAATTCGAATAGGGTAAATCTGGACTCATTAGACCACATGACCATCTTTATGCTTCCTAGCAAATTGACTTAAAAAAAAAAATTTATTAGCCTCAATAACAAGAGGATTTCTTATGGCCACACAGCTCTTTAGTTCCAATGCTGTGAGTTCTTATTGTGTATGAGGGAAATGCTTTTACTTTTTTACTATTAAACATAGCTGTGATTTTTACTGTCCATTTTTATGATGCAACCTCACTAAGTGATCTTTCACAAAGTTGAGGTCTCACCACAATCCCTCCAGGTTTTTATAATGAATTGAACAGTTCTGAGCCCAATTCCAGTAATTTTAAATCTCCTCAGCTGTTTTCTTTGCTTGATGCAGCCCAGTAATTTGACCCTTCTCAAATGGTGCCTTTTTTTTGGCCAGTCACTGTATTTTTAGTCCCACTAAAGCAGCAGCATCAAAGCTTTTTCCATGCTCTGGAAAATTTCACCATAAAGCACATAAAATAAATGTATCTGGAAATGGCTGTGATGTTCATGGTTCTTTTAGAAATTATTTTATTCTATTGATTATTTATTCTAATTGGTTATTTTATTGTATTGATATGCATAGTGTCCCATGTACTGTAGGTGCTTGCTGTATTTTTATGATTCCTGTAAAAACATAGTGATTGTCTGCTACACCGCATATCACAAGAGGGGACATTACTAGTTAGTAAGAAAACCAGATTTTAGCAGTCTTAAGCATAGAGAATAATGATCATGCTGTTAGCTCTTAAAAGCAACAGAGTTGGGGCTTCTTTTCATACCTGCCATTTTCCAGAGAGATGCAAGTAATCATAGTAATGAGAAATTTAATGTAGACTGAGTGTGAACGACAAACATCAGACACATTTTCACAATTTGGTTCAGCCACACATGCGGTACAGTTGCACTGAGTTGTGGCAGAGGCTCGGCTAGCTAGCAATCTTTGAAATGACAAGCTTGCTGGTATTAAAAGTGATGCTGGTATAAGCATGAGAATTGAAGCTTTAGAGCTTCATGTGTTTGAGAAGTGTGCACAAGTGAGGAGGTGGGAGAACCGGACAGATTAAAGGACTGAAGTGCCGCTTCCTTCTTCAGGTAGAGATATAAAGCAAGGGCTAAATGTCACTCCACCACTATCAGCGGTATGTCATTGTGGGTTATTAACGTAACATAGGAAAACAAAGAATAAATAGTCCAGCATGTCAGTAAATATGTCTGAAGTAAAAGTAAAAAAAAAAAAAAATATATATATATATATATATATATATATATATATACATACATACACACTACCGTTCAAAAGTTTGGGGTCACTTGCAAAGTTCTTTGTTTTTGTTTAGTGATTTATTTTCTACATTCTACAACAATACTGGGGATTTCAAAACTAT